>JBBPBT010000517.1:3153408-3181045 GCA_037974875.1 Cicer bijugum
ATCACTATGATTTTTTTTCTAATCTAATCTAGATGTCGCAATTTCTTTTTTTCAGTCTATTTTCTTCCCAATCATATACAATAAGTGATTTATGATATTTTTTTTAGTATAAATTCATCCATCAACATCATTTTATTTATTTTTTATTTAAATAAGTCATTTTTATTTAAACGTGTTTCTCTTCATGTTTTTTATGTTATTTCGTTAGTTAAGTGCGACGTTTGACTTTTTAATTTCACTACAGTATTTTATTTTTTTTAGATTGATAGATTAATTTTCATTCAATGCAACCATATTCAATCAATGACTTCAAACTTTTCAACGTTAGCAAATTCAAAAGAATAAGTATTTTGATTACTTTAATTTTATCGAATTTATTGATATTTTATCATTTTGTGCTATTAACTTAAATTTTATGAGAATTTATTTGCATATTCATCTTTTTAAATTTTGTATTTGTGTTGTTATTGATTAACATATTATCCTAATTTAAATTTGAATAAATAAATACTATTTTTTAATAAAAAAAACAACTAAAAACCGAAAGAGGAACACATGAGTGCATGTATGGACACTAGTGATTTAATAAGAAAATATGTTGGGATATCAAATTTGTTGACAATTTGTATAAATTTACAAGTTTACCATCGCAAGAGAGATTTAGTTAATGTTTTATTAGAATATTTACTACATAATGCAAAACAAGATATAATATAATTAGGGGTATATTGGTAAATAACTCATTAATGTAGATGAAATTTGAAAGAATATTATTTATAAATATTTTTTTTATAAAATAATCACTTTTTAAAAAAAAATTAATCACCCTTGAGAGTATGTGTCTGCTTGTTATAATTTTTTTTTAATAAAATGAAAATATGATAATAATTTCATTTTTTTTAAATGATAAGCTGTTTTTGTAGTTCATAAAAAGAAATCATTTTTTATAAAAATGATTTTTACTACAATAGGTAAACATAAAACAATTTTTTATTTTCTTAATAATCTCTTAAAAATAATATATAAAATTATGAAATTTTAAACTTACTTTTTTTAAAAAAAAAATCTATAACATATATTTTAGGACTGTGGTAGTATTAAAGATTAAAATATAATAAATATATTAAGAACCTACTGTTACAAGTTCTTGACCGCTTTCATTACTTTGTAGTTTTCTTCTGTGGGTCTGTTGCCTCCCTTTATCACAAAATATAGTTTTGTTAGGTAGACAATTATATATGCAATATGGGTAAGCAGTACTATTAATGGCTAGTTAGTAGTTTCACTATTTTTTGTGGTGAACCATGCAAAGTATATCATGTTCGGACAGGCAGACAATGCCCCACACACACACACGCACAAAACACATACACACATCCATCTCCCAAAACTATGTAATATTATATTGTTTTTTATTCGGACTGAACCAATGAGGGGTGACCGAATTAGAACCGGTTAATTAAACCGTTGACTAGTAAGTAAGTATATTTTAGTGAGGAAGAGATATAAGAATAAAAGTAATAACTCCAACAGTTTAGTAAATATACTTTTGTGAGCAAGAGATATAAGAATAAAAGAAATTGTACATTTTCATGTGTCATAATAATATATTGTACATTTTCATGTGTCATAATAATATTATATAGTATGAGAGTTAGGTATGTTAGAATAAAAATATCTTACTCAACAAGGATTAGGGTCGAAAGATACATTTAAGTTGAAATTGAATATAATCAATACGAAGAGTGTTAAGTCAAGATGGATTAGGCCTTAAGTCAGTTTAAAACGATTAAAGAGAATATAGATTTTCTATAGTCAGTCATCCACGCATTTAGTAGTTAAATTAAGATTGAATGATTTAATTTTGAAGTTTAGTATTTTAGTTTTTTTTTAAAGTCAAAATCCATATTAAAATTTGAATTCCGTCGTATCTTTGGTCACCAATTCAATGAATGTCACTTACAACATTAAATCAACGTCTACCACAAAGCAGCTACATCCATATTAAAGACAATCACATATACTGGTAAACTCGTAAACCCAATCTCCAAACCAACCAAACTTGTGTTTTGATTTATCTCATTTAAGTTCAGGTCTAATCTAAACCAACTTATTTAAACACAATAATATTCGATTCGAGTAATAAATTTGATATTTTAAACCAAACACATCAGTGAACTCAACTCATTGACATAACATATACATTTTTTTTTTCTTTCTAATATTGATCTATATTTATAATTTAGTCATTGAATTTTATTTGAAAATTTGCTATTAATTTAACTAATTTAATATTTTTGTTGTATTGGTAAATGTATTTTAAATATTGAATGTTTGCAATATAATTTTATGAGTTTTAAGATTTTCAAGTAATTAAATTTAATTATATTTTTTATAAAAAAAATCTTTAAGACCCACGAATCCAACCCGTTATTAATTATATTAATTTTGGTTCGAGTTTTAATTTTTTTTATTTAAAATTATGCGTTAATAACTCAACTTAATCCAAATGAAATTATTGATTTTGAATATCAAAATTTAATTAAAATCGATTCCACCAAGAAACACAATCCATAAATATCTCTAATCCATATCTCAGTTACAATAGGTCAAGGGCTAATACACCACACAAATCTTAATATATATGTAAGACAATCTACATTAAAAACATAAAAAATTTCACATATATTTGAACCCAATACAAAATACCACAGTAAAATATTTATGAAATTAATTAATATAATATTATAATATAATTATTGTCTCAAACAATCATAAAAATACACTAATATGTCAAAATCTTTCAATTGACCATTGATATAAAGTTAATTTACTACAAGTGCAAATTCTATTTTCTCAATATTTATTCATAAGATGACTCATTTATTGACTTCCGAAAACAATATCTGCATAGCATTATTGGAGACTTGGAAAAAAAACAAAGAATTTTTTTGTCTGATTTATCTCTAATTTTGTTATTCACTCATATTAATAGCTGCATGCCCACTTTGTTAAGAATAAGAATTATTTGCAGCTTCAAAAATAAAAAAAATAGCTGCATGCCTTAGACAAGTCCAGTGCTACTGCTACATACGTGTAAGGCTCCAAACCCCAGAAACTAACCGAAACAAAATCTGACTCTGCGTACATGAATACGACAACAATTTCCTTTCAATAAATCCAAACTTGGCCTCAAATAAGACAGAAAAATCCCGTTACAACCACCAGTTCCTCTTCCAATGTTGGCAATCCCATTATCATTCATTCCCTCCTTAAAACTACTAACCACCTCATTTATTCAATCCAATTCATTTTCATTCCCCCCAAACACACACCATACAATGGATATTTGGTCATGGATATCTGAACTCCCCAACTCGGCCGAGTGGAACGACTCTGACTCACCTCCCCATTTCCAACTCGCGACTTACCAAGACGATTCAAATTCAACTCGCTCTATTTACCTCAAAGCTGAACGAACTTCCGGTTCAAACTCTGAAGCCGTTGTAACGTTTATGGTATGTTTACAAGGCTTTCATCCATTCAACGCTCAAAAGCCACTTTGGATCTCAGAAAAATGCACAATCTCTTCACAAAACCCTAATTATCTCCCTCTCCTTCTCCAACTCCTTCAAGAAATCATATCCAATTCACCCACGGCGCACGATAGCACTTGCCCAAGGTCTCAGCTTCAAAAACTGAAACCCGAACCCATCGCATGGATCATAGACTCGCACACACCGGAATCCCTCTCGATTTTCTTCAACCTCGTTTTCACAATTCGTCTCTTCTGGCTATGCGCGTGCGACGCGCCAAGCGAAGCAGGTTCACTCTACTTTCACTCGCTACTCGCTCCTATTCTCGAAACGGCGTCATCTAAGAAACTAGCTTCGGTTCTCCGAACCTTCTTTTTAACCGTAGGTGTGGACACTGAACTCTGTTTCATGCGCACTCTTGGTTACATAATAGCAAAATGGTGCATTTTAAGAGAGTTGGGTGTAGGATTACAAACACTGGTGCCTTTGCCGTGGTGTTCGAATCCGAAATTCTCTTACGCGGCGGAGTCTCACGGCCTTTGGATTCTAAAAGGTTACGCGCCGATTATGACTATGAAATTGGCGGGAAGCGATAGTAATAAAAGTCAATTCCACGGTATAGATGCTAAGGAGTCAGTAATCAGGTACGGTCTAGCGCATCATCAATTGGAGGCACACGTGCAGCTGGAATATACCGTTGGATTTTACGATGGATTCATTCAGGTTCATGCACGCGTTGACAATATAAGAATCCACGTGGCGAAGCTCGGTTTTAAACATGGTGATGATGTGGATTTCGTTGAGGAGAAACATTTTCCTTCTAGGGCTCGGGTTTGGGTTGGCCCGGAAATCGGAGCGACTTACGTTGGTGGTTTGAGTTTGGGGCGGTCCACTGAGAATAGTGAGAGAGAAGTTGAAATTGAGAAGATTGTGAGGGGTAATTTCGAGAAGTCGCAGATTTCGAAGGTGAAAGCGTCTGCAAAGTCGTCGAGGAGAATGAGGAATAGAAATTGGAGAATGGATCAAGACGCGGAGGGGAATGCAGCGATATTTGACGCTGTTTTGCATGATAATATGACGGGCCAGGAAGTGGGCTCCTGGAAGCCCAGTAGTAAAACGGGGGATGATTGGGCTCATGGATTGAGAGGGCGATATGTTGGGGCGAATAGACCTTTTACTAAGAGCGGATCAGTGGTAATTGCAGGGGATGATTATGGAGAAGAAGTAGGGTGGAGGCTTGGTAAGGATATGGAAGGGAGTGTGTTGAAGTGGAGGATAGGGGGAGAATTTTGGGTTAGTTATTTGTCTGACCAATCAAAAGGTTCTCATTTTGAAACTAGATCTATTGAGTGGTGTGATGAAGTTGACTTGCCTCTAATTCATGGGAAAATATCCTAAATGTTAATAACTATACCTCCCTCCTAATAAATAAATAAATAAATATATAAGGTTCTCATTTAGGCAAGTAAGTAGTAGATATGTAAACACCAATCAGCACATTAGTGGAATAAATGCTTTGTTTATGATGTATAATATAGTACACATTTGATCTAGCGTAATATTTAAATATTTGTCTAATTTGTTTAAACACTTAACTAATATATCAGTTATTAATATTTTAAATTTTGTAAAGTTAAGGAACTAAACAATTTGTATAATGTAGGATACGATATACTTAATGTCATATTTTGAAATCTATATATTCTATATATGGTTAGTAGATGATGCCATTTTGTTAAAGAACTTGAGAGATTTTGTGTAGTATAAAAACAATATTGAGGAGCTTTGAAATTGTATATAATCAACTTGGATATACTCCTTTTTGGAAACGATCAAGTTCTTGCTTTTTTACTTGCAGCTTAGATAACTTAATTTCATTTTCAATTCTTATAAGGCCTCTCAGTTTGAGTTCACACATAACTTGGAGTCTGGTGGTGGAAGCGATGGAAAAAAAGCTTATATATTCTGGTGTTATTGATAAATAGGAGGAAATGGTGATACTTATAAATTCTGTTTTGAGCAACGTGCCTTTAATATCTTTATAATTCTCTTTCTACAAAACTCCAAATTAAGAAGGTTTAAATGAGTTGACACAAATGTAAATGAGATTTTTAGTGAGGGGAGGCTTAGAGGAAAGGAAAATTAGTTGAGTTAGTTGAGAGAATGTTTGTTTACCCAAAGAGAGTAAGGTGGTAGGTGTAAGAAACTAATTTCATTATTGAGAAAGTGGAGGTAGAGATGTTCTAAGGATCCAAATGATATCTAATCAGAGTTAATTAAATTTAAGTAATGACTTATTGTGGTAGAATATAATAGAAAAGTTTTTGTGGCAATCGTATAATGGAGTTCTTGGTTGGAATTGTTGTAAGATAATAGATTACATTCAAGAAAGGCATTGAGACCAAGAGGGGCTATTACAAATACACACCAACAATGTTGTGGTTGTAATTTTAAGGTATTGAAATAAATAACTGATTTCTTTGGTGTTTTAAGCTGCAGTTTGTTTGGTGTTCAATTCTACAATGGATGAGTTGATTTATTTAGTCCAAGTGGGGGGAATACCATTGTTGAAGTACATTTTATGCATTTTTATTTTGATGGTGAAAGAATGATTCGAAGAAGGTTAGTCATTTGATATGGTTGGCAACAATATATTTAGGAGAGAAACAATATTATCTTTAAAAGAGTGGTGACAAACTGATTTAGGGTGGTGGATAAAGTCAAACATATATCTTGGAGTTGGTTGATTAGTGGGGACAGAAGAAAATAATTTTGTTTTCAACCCTACTGGTAGAGTAATCCATTCATTTACTTACAAAGCATTTGATATTTGCAAATTGTAATGGGTTAAAGTACTTTATCCTCTCTTTGATGGAGTACAATTTTACTTATAATTTTTTTGCAATCTATATGTTTATAAAGGACTTTTGATAAACACACCTTAAATTTTAATTTGATTAATGGTTAGAATGTAAAAAAAAAAAAAAAGAGAATATCAATATTTGAAATCGGCATTTAATTTAGTTTGTATTCGATTGCATGGTATCAAAAATTAATTTAAAATATATAAATTTTATTAATAGTGAATTCTAAGTATATTAATTTATATTTGTATTTGTATAAATTCACGTGAAATTAAGTAACACTAAATAATATGTTTAGCTAGAGAATTATTCTACTTATGTTAAGATACGTGTTTTTTATTATATATAAATAGATAATGCTTTTAAAATTCATTTTGGAAGGAAAAGTAATTATACATTTCATTTATAAACCATAAATAAATTTTAATTAGATACTTCTATGTTCTAATTAATTGATTTGGATCTTCTCTTTTTTTTTTCTTTTTAAATATGAGGAAGAAAATAAAATAATAAATTGAGAGATTTTAAATTCTTAATTAACTTTTTTTTATTTATAAAAACTATCCTTTAAATTAAGTGTATATAATCTTCTAAAATTTAAAAATCTATTCAAGGAACTTATTCCTTCCAACAAATATTCTTTCACACAAAACAATCATAAATCAAACTTATAATCAAATGTTTAAGAGACTTTATTATCTATTACATTAATAATAGCATGTTGTATATTAATCTAACTTTTTAATTGTATTTTATTCTCATACATTATAAAAAACAAAATATTTTGTAAAAAACAAGAGTAGTCTCAGATCTCCATATCCAAACCTTATAAAACAACATCCATGTCCAAAGATAGACAATCTTGGAAATCTCGTGATTACACTGCCCACCCTGCAACTATATGACAGCTATCTGGTCAGCCTTCACGTGCAAATTACTATATACTAGTGTATTTCCCCCACGAAAATGGCACCACACTCCTATGTTCAGTTCCAGTTTTATCTTGTCGAGGTAAAATAATAATAATAATAATAATAATAATAATAATATACTCGTTTAATTAGTGATGTATTTTTTACTATTATTAATACAAAGTACAATAATATTTTAAAGATTGTATATATAATAATAATTAAAGTGTATTAGAAAAAAATAATTAACTTTGAAATCAAAATTAATTTTAAAATTAATTATTTTTATTAAACTGATACTCATTATAAGATCAAAAAAGTAGATGATCATGTGTTAAGAAAAATATACATAAATATTAAGAGTACAATTAAACACAATAATATAATATATGAACAATATATTATCGAAAACAAAATCATAAATATTGTCTAATAGACAATTAAATAATAACATCATACGAAATTTTTATAACACATAAATTCATCTCAAAGTGCACTTTCATCGCTCTTAATACAATCATATTCACCAAATCAAATATCTAAACTACATTTCACAATACTCTAAATGTCATGTATATTTCATAATACTCTAAATGTCATATATCTTCAAAAATAATTAGAGGTTATATATAATATAGCTTGAACCTCGCTCTCCTTTTATAATTATAGACAATGTCATACTTTTTTTAAGATTTTTCAATTTCAACCAAATCCAACGATCTTCACATTCGTTTAAATTGCCGCATTTTTAATATTTTATTGTATATACATCGATAATAATAATCCACCACAACGAATATACTTATCTTGAAATTAATCATTTCAATAATTTTCACTTGAAACTAAACTATACAAAAAATTACCATTTGAAGCTAAACCACTTCAAGAATGTTCACTATAAGCGGTACCACTTTAAAAATTTATGCATGTCGAAAACTATATGACACGACTTCACAACATATCTTGCATTAATGTCAACCAATATCCATATATTATTCAACACATTGTGAAATTCCAATTATAATTACACATCATTCACTTGAATTTTCTACAAAACCAAAATTGATTTATCTATCAAATTTCTCTATATCAACTTTCACAATGGAATTTGACATTGTAGTTGTTTATATACTATAACTGTGCATCAGCTAAGTTCCAAAGAAAGAGAAATGATTCACAAATAATTACTTAAGTGCCAAGATTTTTTTAGTCATAACCTTTACAAACAACATCTTCATACTATAATTGTGCATCGGCGAGGCAAGTCAAATAATTACTTAAATACCAAGTTTTCCTAGTCATAACCTTTCAAAACAACATTTTCATAATATAACACTATTTTTTCGATACAAATAGAAGTTCATATAATGTTGCAACCACGAAATATACTAAGAATCTAATTTCCTTGTATCGAACCAAACTTTGGAAAACACATACATGAGGTAATTAAAGAACATAACTATATACAAAAATATGACATAAAAACTCTAAAATTAGAAGAGAAAAAAACTATGACATTTGTTTAATGACAACTTGAAAATAAAATTATGTAAATTTTTTCACGGCATATATACTTCAATACTATCATTACATAAATCACAATATTTAATGTTAAATAAAAAATTTGATAAAGTATAAAGTTACATTTGATAAGAAACCCCTTAAACATGGACAAAATCTAAGTGTCTATATTTTGACCTTTTCTATATATTCTTTAGTCATTTTTCCACTCAAAATCATTACACTATACGGTATTTTTCCTTTCTTTTTTTATCTATATAAGTGGTTTTTATATGTATATAATTTTCTTTTGTATGTTTTTAAATTTTACTATTTTAGTGTGATGTTAATACAATATTTATTATATTTAGATTGACATATTACTTTTAATCTATTATAGATTAAATAATAATTTAGTTGTCAATGTTGCAAATCTAAAAACAGTAATATTTCAATCATTTTAATTTTATTATATTTATTTATTTATTTTATCATTTTATACAATTAATTTAGGAACTGTGAATTTATTTTAAAATGACTTTTTTTGAGTTTGACAATTTTAAATTTGCGTTGTTTTAGATATATTATATAAATTTAAATGAATAAATAAAGTTTTTAATACAAAATAATAAATTATCCCTTGAACCACAAATTGATATGAAGAAAATTTAATGGATGAAAGTAAAATTTAAAAGAATCCAAAGGGTATATTTTGAGCAAATTTTCGCTTAACATTTAATTTCCCTTTGATGCCAAAAAAAGGAGAATTTGATATTTTTGATAGTTATTTAACGAAAACTCTTTTATGAGATGAATTGATTAGATACTTACTTGAGCAATGTCTAGTCCCAGAAAGTAATGCGGACAATGTGGGCCTTCACAACTTCAATGTTTATGTGTCCCTATTTCAAGGCTCAAGCTAACAACACCACCTACTTCTCTTTCTTCACTTCCACCGACTCATTCACTCTCTTCCTTCTTCTCACTATCTTTTTCTTTTTCTTTCTTCATCAATGGAAGATGGAGGAGATTGGGTTCTCGTGCGCGGCCCCTCACAGAAAGACTTTTGGAACCCAAGTTTATCAAATGCTGATGATGAAGCTTCAAGACCCTTGAAGGTTACTTTTTCTAAGCCTGCTGTGCACTTCACTGATGCTATACCTATTGGTAATGGTAGTCTTGGTGCCATGGTTTGGGGTGGTGTTCAATCTGAAGTTCTACAACTCAATGGTATTAGTAATTCTTAATCTTATTGCTTTTAATTCCAATTTTTAACACTTTCATTTTAGTTGCTATTTATGTTTATCAAAATGGTAATCAATGTGGGACTTTATGAACGTTTGTTAGTTATTACATTTACAAAATGGAGAAATGATGCTTATTAAGAGAAATTTCATCCCTTTTTGTTTTATTTAATAGTACTTAGTTTGTTTTATGAGCCGAATAGTAAGAGTTTGACTTTGTAACGTGTTGTCAAATTCATTGTGAGTTTGTGACTAAAGGCATTTCTAGTTGTAAATTTATATAAATTGAGATTAAGTTCATGCTGCATTGTCCATATCAATAACCGATCAGATATGTCTGAGTCTTTATCATTTAAAAAGTTTACTAACATAAGGATTCAATTTATTTATTTATTTTCAAAGAGGACACACTATGGACTGGGATACCTGCCAACTACACTGACAAAAATGCTCCTGAAACGCTGGCTGTAGTCCGAAAACTTGTTGATGAAAGAAAATACGCAGAAGCTACAACAGAAGCTGTCAAATTGTCAGGAGCTCCTAGTGATGTATGTAACATATACTACAAATTGATATAACCCTTCCTGCAATTTATGAGAAACTGTGCTATTTATTAGACTGATGTTAGTTAGGGATTGACAACCAACGAACATGATAAATAAACCAGAGGAATCCAAGTAGTTGCTATATTTCTACCGTATAAATCACATCCTTTTATTCAACTAGTACTCTCATTCATGGATTGTCTACTCCCCTACCCCACATATTTGGATTGCCTACAGTCCACAATCCACCCATTCATGTAGTTAACATGTTGGTGATCGTTAGATTGAGGTCCGACGGTCCAAATTTCAAGCTCGGCATTTCAGTTTTTTAATAAATAAAAATCTGCATTGAAATCTAGATCGTTTGATCTTAATCCAATGACCACCAACATGCTGACTGTGTGAATGTGTAAAATTGCTGATTGCAGGCAATCTGAATCCCATCCCCACTCCACAACTTAAAATGTGTTGATGGGTGAGTTAAGGAACCTTGTATACAATGTGGCTAGTCATCACTAATTTTATTAATTTTTTTGCATGAAGGTATACCAACTTCTTGGTGATATTAAATTAGAATTTGATGATTCTCATCTTAAATATTCGGAAGCATCTTATTATAGGGAGCTTGATTTGGATAATGCAACAGCAAAAATAAAATACAATGTGGGTGATGTAGAATTTACCAGAGAACATTTTGCTTCTAATCCAGACCAAGTGCTAGTGGCAAGGTTTTCCACAAGCAAGTCGGGGTCATTATCATTTACAGTGTCTTTGGATAGCCAAATACCTTACAATTTGCGGGTAAGTGGCGAACATCAGATAATAATGGAAGGAAATTGTCGTGGCAAAAGGGTCCCACCACAGATGAATTCAAGCGACAAACCAAAGGGAATTCAGTTTTGTGCAGTTCTTGATATGCAGATTAGTAATGACAAAGGGGTTATACATGTTTTGGATGATAAGAAGCTTAGAGTTGAAGATGCAGATTGGGCTATTTTGCTTCTAACAGCTGCCTCTTCTTTTGATGGTCCATTTACTAAGCCTGAAGACTCTAAGAAGGATCCTGCTTCTGAGTCCTTGAGTAAAATGAAGTCTGTGAAAAGCTTTTCATATGATGAAATTTATGCACGTCACATGGATGACTATCAGAATCTATTTCATCGGGTCTCATTGCAACTCTCTAAAAGTTCCAAGCCTGTTTTAGGAAAACCTATCACTCCATTGGGAGGTGATGAGACTGTTCCAACTTCATCAAGAATCAAATCATTTCAAGATGATGAAGACCCTTCCTTTGTGGAGCTTTTGTTTCAATACGGTCGATATCTACTAATATCTTGTTCGCGTCCTGGAACTCAGGTGGCAAACCTACAGGGTATATGGAACGACAAACTTGATCCTGCATGGGAGTATGTTTTCCCTTCACTTTTTATCCCTCCTCTAGAAATAAATAAATATGTAAAAAGAAAGTAAATAAATTGGGGGCTATAATTTTTAAAGATTATAAGGTGGCTTAGAGTTTTTATATGGATAAGGAGTATCAAATAAATGTCTAGAAGTAATTTCTTAAAAGAGTTCATAAGATTTTATAATTTTTTTCCTCCTTTTTTGTTATCCAGTGGGGCTCAGCACTTGAACATAAACCTTCAAATGAACTATTGGCCGTCCCTTTCTTGCAACCTACGCGAGTGTCAAGAGCCACTATTTGATTACATTTCCGCTATGCAAATAAATGGTAGTAAAACTGCAAAGGTATCTTGCTTGTTTACTCTTTCTTTCATATGATTCTCAACATTCTATTTGAGAAAGTGATCATTTAAAATTAAGATTGTCAGCTATCAGTAACTTTGTACTCTCCCCTCTGGCAAGCTAAAGAAAAATAATTTCGCATATTGCACACCATGTTGCGAATTTTATATATTCTATACAGAATTTCATTTGATCTGGCATACAGGTGAACTATGAAGCAAATGGTTGGGTTGCACATCAAATTTCTGACTTATGGGTTAAAACATCCCCAGATCGAGGTGAGGCTGTTTGGGCGTTATGGCCAATGGGTGGAGCTTGGCTTTGCACCCATCTATGGGAGCATTACGCTTATACAATGGACAAGGTAAGTCCTGGTTTTTTAATAAACTATTTGAGCCTTAATATCATTGACTCAAAATTAATGCATGTTTAGATTGACAATGAGTTTAGTAGAATCATGGTGTGCTACTGTGATTTTAGTAGAAGCTACACTTTGAAGCTTCAATAAAGTCACGGTGACACAATCATTAAGCCAAAGTCACTGTGATTCCAAACATGCACTAAGTATTGATTTCGCCGAGTTTTAAATTTGCAGATCAGGAACTGCTATACCTTAAAAAGCTGGGTTTTCCATACATGCCAAATTAACCTTCTCTTATCATGGCATTACTATAAATTGCATTAGAGATAATGGAAACAAAACCCATGTTGAGCGATTTTTTATTATTGTGTTTTATTTACTCAATGAGATTTCAAACTGGTATTAGTCCAACAAATACCTTGTTTAGCAATGATGATTAAAAGTTTTCGGAAACAGCATGCTGTAAAATCATTGTTGAAGGCTGAAAAAAAGTATAATTAATGTCATGTTTCATTTTATGGGTGTCAGGGATACAACCAGCTGAGGGATGAAAAATCTAATATACTGTGATGATACTTAATGCATTATTTTGTTTGCTGTGCTTTTAAACACACATACCAGGTATTGGGTAAGTAATGGTTGATTATTCTCTTGTATTAGGAATTTCTAAAAAATAAAGCATATCCTTTGTTGGAAGGAAGTACATTATTTTTGTTGGATTGGTTGATTGAAGGCCCTGGTGGATTATTGGAAACTAATCCATCAACTTCACCAGAGCACATGTTCATTGCACCAGATCAACAGCGTGCTAGTGTGAGCTACTCAACAACCATGGACATTTCAATCATAAAAGAAGTTTTCTCTATAATCATTTCTGCTGCCGAGGTGAAACTGATTTTACTTCTCAAATCAATACTGGACACTAGTTTCTGGTTATCCTAATTTTATCTTGGTCACTGAGTTTGTCAAAAACAGGTCTTGGGAAGACATGATGATGCTATTATCAAAAGAGTAACTGAGTCTCTGTCTAAGCTTCCACCTACAAAAATTGCTAGGGATGGGTCCATTATGGAATGGGTATGCAATTATACTCAATTCCATATTTTCTTTCCTTCTCTGTGTGTTTGGTTCTGCGGTGACGAAAATTGATTTGATTAAAAGTGAATTGAATATAAAGTGATTTATGTTTCGTTCACTTCACATTAAAGTGATTTGAACTGTTAATTTGAGGCTCAGAATCAATTCCGGAGGAAAAAGTCCAAATTCTAGCTTCAAGTTAGAATCAATTATGGCGGTAAAATCAATTTTATCCGAACACATCTGAATATGTTAAAATCAATTCCACACCTCTAGAATTACCCCATCCAGAAGAGAAACCAAACATTCACAATTCATCTCACGAGTGTCAATTTGTCCATCTTATGTCATCTAATATCTTGTTATGATTTTCAACGACAAATTTGGACTGTAGACTATCAATTGCATGTTAAATTTAACACTTTATTTATTTGACAGGCTGAAGATTTCCAGGACCCAGAAGTAACTCATCGGCATGTTTCTCATCTGTTTGGCTTGTTTCCAGGGCACACAATAAGTCTTGAGAAAACACCAGATCTCTGTAAAGCTGTGGATAATAGTCTAATCAAAAGAGGTCTTTTTCCAGAGCTTTAAATGCTAATTTTTTTTCTTCCAGACAGAATAGTTATTTTAGGTACATACACTATCGTGGAATCGTACTGTGTGGATGTTTGGTTTCACAATGGAATTGACAAAACCACGGTGAATAGTTTAGTGATTGTAATCGTTAATAAACTCTCCGTAATGTAGAATACAATTACAACAAATATATTACATTCTCATATTAGGAATTACCTACCCAATTCATGTTCATGTTCGTGTTCAACCTTGTATGCTAGAATGACATAAGGCTGTGTGTTTTTAGCTTTAATACTATAATTAGTATAATTCAACAGTAATCACCATTCTTCCATTTTGTTACAGGAGATGAAGGTCCCGGGTGGTCAACAACTTGGAAAGCTTCATTGTGGGCTCATCTTCACAACAGTGAGCATGCGTATCGCATGATAAAACACTTGATCGTCTTGGTAGACCCTGCTCATGAAGAAGGCGTTGAAGGAGGACTTTACAGTAACATGTTCACAACACATCCTCCATTCCAAATTGATGCAAACTTTGGGTAAGGCCCATCATTAACCATAATGTTTGTGTATCTTGTTGTTTTCACTTTCATCATATGAAAGCTTGAAATGTTGCTTGTGATGAAACTAGGTAATTAACTGTACTAATAATTTTGAATTAGTTTGACTGAGAAAATTATCGTTGTTTGGTGTCAGTTTTTCAACTGCAATTGCAGAAATGCTTGTTCAAAGCACAACGAAGGACCTTTACTTACTTCCTGCATTGCCTCGGGATAAATGGGCGAATGGCTGTGTCAAAGGATTAAAAGCGCGTGGCGGGGTGACGGTCAACATATGTTGGAAAGAAGGAGATTTGCATGAAGTTGGGCTTTGGTCACAAAACCATAATTCCAGAATGAGACTACATTATAGAGGGAACATGATTGTGGCAAATTTATCACCAGGGAGAGTTTACTCATATAATAATGGGTTGAAGTGTGTGAAGACATACTCCCTTAGCGAAGTGATTCCTTAGTTTTCTTTTTGTCTTCCAATAAAATCTTAAAGAAGATGCAATACTTTTGACAATTTGGTATTGGATGTAGTTTGATGGAACATGATATATTTCTTGTTCCTATGATTATTCAACATGAGTCATTTAGTCTCGGATGATGTAATTTAATGGAGAAGCATTTTGTTAATGCATTTGTTGTGTGGCTGCCTTTGGGGTGTGAATATTAGTGTTAGAAAACAACTTTGTCCACCTCCCACATTTCTAAAAAAACATCTGGACACATCCTTCTCAAATCACAAACCAAAAATAGAAAGCTAATCCTTACTCAAGGATAGAATGTGCTACAGGGAGAGTTCAGAACACACTGTTCAGGCATTAGACTTTCCTATCTGCTTTGAAATGGAGGAGGAACTAAGAAATGGATCACATATAATTTTTTAATTTGAAATATTTGTCTCATTTATTTGTCATTTTAGATTAACAATCAAACATTTATTTTTTCTCCATTAATATATTTTTATTATTATTTTTTAAGTAGTCAATATTAAGAATTAATTATTAATTGTGTTGGAGAGAAGAGTTAAACTCATAATTTCTTTGTCATTATAACTCTCCAAACCATCAAATCGCACTTCCATTATATATCTTTATTTATGTATAACTCAATGAAACATATAATATGAAACAAAGGTAGTAGTGGATGAAAACCAAACTCACAAGTTGGATGTGTTCAGATATAGTGGTATTATCCACAAGCTTTCCATGTCAGATTTATCTTTTGTATTTTTTTCCTGGTTTTTTTGAGAAATTCTTGAAGGAGTACAAACAACTAATTAAAACTTTACAAGACATTAAAAAATAAATGTTTTTACAAATACAAATCTTCTCTTTTCTTTATCTGAATTTCACTTTCTTTTATAGATTTTATCTCATTCAATCAAACTTAAATTTAGATTTATGGCATTCAACAATTTACAACATTCATACAATTAGTACCTCATTTATTATTATTATTATTATTTAATTTAAAATTTTTAATTTTTAATCTTTTTTTATTTTCTATACAATTTGTAAAAGAATGAAATTATGCAAATAGAGATGAAAGAAAATCTATAGTAATTTGCTATTTGCATAATCAAAATAGTTTTTACTTCAAATTTGATAATATGTTTGTGTCAAAAGCAAAGTTAAAATCCAATGGACAATTTCAAATCTCATTTCGTCTGATATTTTGTTTTCTAATTTGAATTTTTTTTGTGTTTCAATTTGAAATGAATGACTTTAAATTTGAAAATAATTATTAAGTTAGTTTCCAAAACATTTTTACAAATATCCATATAATATATATATATATATTAATTTTAAAATGATTTTTAATTGACAATTTAATTATTAGTATTATTATATTTAATTAAGTATTAAACATAACGTCGAAAGGGAAAACAATACGACATCGTTTGATGTAAATTCGAGGAAAAACAAAACCTACCCAATATCAGTAGTTCAGTGCCACTGTCCACTGAAAATCTGAAACTAAAAACCCTCACAAAACCCTAAAAACCGTTTGCGTTTTTCAGATAAACAAAGAAATGGCGTTCCGATCCGCATCTCTATCTCGCTCATTCATCTCTACAGCCAGATCTTCAATTCGCTCGCCGGCGCCCTCTCCCCTTCCCCGCCTCCGTCCACCGCCACTCGCCGCCCCTCGCATCCAGTCCCGCCTCTTTTCCACGCCTGCTACCACTTCCAGGTCCCAACCCTAAATTCCCATTCCACCTTTTTCTTTTCTTACTTTCACCTTTTTTTTTTTGCTTAATCGATTACAAACTATACGAAGAAAATGAAATTGCTTATCAATTTTATTGCGAATGTTATTGTTGTACTTTTGCATGTTCTAAATGTTCAGAGTAAAAAAAATGTGTTTTTTTTGTGTACAGGAATTTGGGGCAATTGGGTTGCATACAATCACTTTTGCCACTGCATAGCACGATGGCTGTAGCGTGTCTCACTTCTCACCTTGCTGTCAGTGCACGAGCTTGTAGCGAGCTGTCCAATGGTACCTTCCGTCGTTCTTGTCAAGATCGCTAATAGTCTCTTTGTGAGTCTTGTTTGTTTTATAGGATATGTAGTGTCTGTGGAAAAGAAATGTTCAAATCGCTTTTGTTGCTTTGTTATATTGATTTCTAGGTCCACTTTGTTTTATAAGGTGAGGTTATCTATGTCGTTGTATGTTTAGTGATAAAAAGAAGAAAAATAAAGAAAACAAAGAAAAAAACTTAGCACATTTTTCCCTAGGTGCTTTTGGTGTTCTTCCTAACTTCAAATATTCATAACTATCTACGATTTTCTCAAAGTTTGTTTGAATAAAAAAATTGGATTTTTAAATTAAGAACTGCACCAAAGTCACCTAAAGAAATGTACCTAAGTTTATTCCAAAACCAAATCATAGGGCATAAACCGAAACTCGAGTAAAAATAAATAAAAATTATGAATGAATCATCAATTTGGTCCATAAACTTTAAAAATATAATAACTGGTCCCTAAACTATTTGTAATCCATCCAGTTAGTCTCTAAACTATCCTTCTCTCTCCTATTTTTAAAGCAAAAACTGAGGGGTTAACTTGATGGATTCATAATAGTTTAGGGATAACTTATATTTTTATAGTTTAGGGACTAAATAGGAGTGAATGATAGTTTAGGGAGTAAATGGAAGGTTTACTCCAAAAATATTGATTTCTAAGTCGCTTTATCAAAAAAAAAATGTTTCTTTCTTAAATTGTAAGAATAATAATAGATGCCGAACATTAGTTAGTCCTGTGTTGCTTAATGTGATGAGATGAATTGGGTAGAGCTCTGTGAGTGTGTCTAGCTTGGTTGATGATAAGGTATTAAGATTTGAATTTATAGGGATGAATGGAAAAGATGGGTGATGCACGAGGACATCAATAATCCAATTCCAAGAGAAGAATGCTGCATTGTAGGTTCCCTTTGATTCCTTTATCCAAAATTCAAAATTATAAATTGAATTATATTTTCAATCAAATGTACAAGTGAGTGAGTGGTTGGTTTAGAGATGAACTTGGACACTAGTCAGATTTTCCTCAACATCCAAACTGGACGTTCATTTTTTTGAAAATTCTTTGCAATCAGCTTTTTTTCCCTTGGGAATGTCCATTGTATGTGGTACTTAATTGTTAATGTTGAAGATATATGCTGAGTGAGCAGTTATTGATGTAGTCCTCAGTCCTGACTTAATCAAAAACTAAGATTGTGTCACTACTAATTGTCTTTGCTAGGTGTTCATTTTCTATTAACTGTATTTAACTTTTTGTTTTCAAGTTTCTACACCATTCTCAAAATGCTAAATGCTACTGTGAATATATAAAATTATTTGTGTTCTTCAATGAGAAATATAGAGGCTTCCTTAAAAATGTCATGTGGGTGGGACAATTTTGTCCCTTTTCAATTTAATCCATGCATAAATTTGCTCGCTTTCTCAAATAAAATCCATGCAAGAGTCGTCCTTGAAATGGCTGTTTGTCCAGTCCTTTCATCAGTTATTCTAATACTACTGATCGGTAAACTCCATTCCTTTCACAGGTGATCCTGATTCCTGAGGTGAGGTTCTATATTCCTGTTGATTATTATGGTTAAAATCAAATGACCTCTTTCATACAACTTCAGTCTCCAAATCCTTTTTACGAAAAATGATATTTTTGTGGTAATGAAGTTGCTTTCTGGTTGAAATACTTCGTACCAAGAGTCCAAGACAATTTAAATTCTTCAGGCAGCTTTGCATGGTAGTCAAATTCTACAGTCTGTCTTTTTAATATGAAGGATGATTACGACCTCTTCCCGTTCCTTTTGATATTTAGTTTTCTAAAAATATTTTGGCCATAAAAATAAAACTTATTCCAACATTTCTTACTACTTAAGGTCTTTGTTGGATGTTGCTGTTGTGCTGTGAGAGTTTGAACTGATTTTGAATTCTGAGTGATTTCAAATTTCAAAGTTGCAATTGTAATGCATACTATTGAGGACATAATTTGTGAAAGAGGAGTGATCTTATTCCAACATTTCTTACTACTTAAGGTCTTTGTTGGATGTTGCTGTTGTGCTGTGAGAGTTTGAACTGATTTTGAATTCTGAGTGATTTCAAATTTCAAAGTTGCAATTTTAATGCATACTATTGAGGACATAATTTGTGAAAGAGGAGTGATCTGATGACAGGTTTAGGCGTTAAGTAATATTATCTAAAATCTTAATGGCCTGTAATCTCTTGTACTATTTCTGTTTTTTTTACGAATTGGTTTGCTGTTGCAGTTACTTGAGCAAGCTTTTGGATTTATATGGCTGCCTGTAAGATTATGGAGAGCCAATAATTACGGGAGTATTATCTGGGAAATAACAGTTGTAGGAATCTTGAATGAGACTCATCTGTTATGTTTTTATTTTAATTTTCCTTTTTTGACTCAGGAAGGAAGGACCTGTTTTTAATCCTCAAACTTTGATAACATTCAACATTAGTTATTGATTCTTATTGTATCTGGTTTTTGGTTAAATGCTGTACATTCATCATTTGGGAATAATAGTTATTCATCGCATGCTTTGAGAGGATGTTTTTATTGAAGTTAGAAAGTAAACAGATTGCCCGAAAAATACTTAATGTTTTTCTATTAAATTTGATTCAAAACGGTTTATTAAAAGGTAGGAATGCATTTTGGAAATGGAACATAATCGTTAACGGGAAATCACAGACATCCTAGCATAGTATTTTAACAATTCAATACCTTGTAAGAACGTGTTATGACTAATATGAAGATTGAGTTAACTTATGGGTCTCTATAACTTCATCAAAAAAGAAATGGAATTCATATCAAGGAGCCGTTTATGAAGTTTGAGTTAACATATGGGTCTCTTGTGTCACGCTGTGTTAATAAGCAAAAAAGCAAGTTCAATGGCGTTAATATATTTTAGTCGTTGACTGATTTTGCACGTAAGATTTAGACGGGGTTGCATGCACCACATTTGATTTACAATGTCCTAATTTTTAAAGCATAAATCTCGCCATTTTTCTTCTGACGTATCATATAAAGCTGATACAGATAATCACTCATTTGTGTCATCGTATTTGAAAAATAGCTATTGGGTTCAATTTGTCGCCGTGTTCAATTTGTTGTTTGACTAGTGTCATCATTCAAAGCCCTGAATGAGGAGTTGAACTAGTTGAACTGATTTAAGGTAAGCATCGAAGAAGTTGGGCAAATTCAAAGATCGAGATTCAAACTTCAATAAAGGAAAAAAATACTTAACCATTAAATTAACATTTATCTATAAAATACAATTATCCAAGCCCTGACATGAGTCTGTTCCTCAAATTCAATGTTACACATTCCATGACCACTTACTATCTCAAGTTTACATTCCACAAAGCTATGCTGTAATTGGTTGGGGTCTTGTTGAGATGTCCTTTTTCATTGTCTGTATCAGAGGGATAAAGTGTGAAGAGAACAACCTTTACATAACAAGGAAATTGTGGAATTTTCCTCCGCTAATGAGGGGGAAACACAATACAAGTGGCTTCATCCAGGACCACTGAAATGGACAAACTAAGTGCAATTGGGTCCTTGATTGCAATTTTTCCACTGTACATATACAATCCCAAATTAAGTGTTTGTTGGATTTCACGAAAAAATATATAAAATTTCAGTAAAGCACTGTAATTTTGTAAAAGCTACACTTTGTAACTTCTGTAAAATAGCTAGACACCGTAATTTTGTAAAATTAAGGTGACTTTGAAAAGGAACACCAATATAACCCAACAGGAAAACACCCAGCATATGCCCTGACTCGACAGTGTAAACTATTCTAAAATAGCAACAGATCGTGTTATCTCCTTTCCAACTTTTCATCAACATTATTGGATACAATCAGGTACCTTTCTCCCCCACAAAACATCATATCAAAAAGCAATGAAAAGCCAAGCCAACCCTACTTTATATGTACATATATGCCTATGCTCATAAGTCAGATCCTACTTTCACTATCAAGTGGAATATAAAAGGTAAAAAATAAACAAAATTAAATCATATTCCAAAAACCAAAGTGGATAAACATGAAGACTCCATCTTGAAAAATCCACTACATCGATCCTACTCAGAAAAAAAAAAGTATAGCATGTATAGTTTAATACATGATTTGGTACGAAGCACATATGGCAGGCAGTTCAAATAAATTGTGATTTGATTTTGACAGTGGATGGAAAGATTTACTATAATATATATTTCTATTGCTAAGTTAGCATAAGAAGATTGGGACTTTGTAAGGAGAAAAGAGTAAAAAGGAAAAATATTTTAGTGGGGAATCCTTAGCTTGAAAGGGGGCAAACAGTGAAGATGACATAAGCATTGTTCCCTACAGAACCAAGCATCCAGAGGTGGGGTTACTGATTGGGATGACATAAAATAGACAACATTCTCATCTAACTTCCATTATACTGATACCCTTGTCTATTCGTTTTTTCTTCTTTTGAATTAACCTTAAAAGAATACTAATAACCCTTTTCTCATCTACTCAACTTCCCTTGACCGCCAAAATTCATCCGATAGCTTAGGAAGAAAGGATGAACGAGGGAGATGAAACAACTCTTATAACAACAGCCAAGGAACAACCAGGTGAAGTGATGGACAAAGATAAGAACAGTGATGAAGGAAGTGAAGATGACAATCCCAAAGAGTGGTTAAACCTGAGTTTAGGAGGCACTTCACTTCCAACAGCTGGAGACCCTGATTCACAATCAAGACCAACCAAAGTTTTTTCATGCAACTTTTGCATGAGGAAGTTCTTTAGTTCACAAGCATTAGGAGGTCACCAGAACGCCCACAAAAGGGAAAGAGGTGCTGCCAGAAGATATCAATCTCAGAGTCAGAGAACTATGGCACTAATGGGTTTGTCCATGAACAATCCAATGCTTCGATCACTTGATGTCCATCCCCATGCACTAGTGCACAAGCCATGCAGAGGTGGAACTATGGTGGCTTCGAGCTTTCAAGAAGCACATGCAGCAGGCCTCGGAATGGCATGTACACCTTTCATGTCTGAGAATCATACTGATCTAGTATGGCCAGGCAGCTTTTGGATGGTTCCACAACAGCCCCAACCTCCACATGAGTCGCTCAAGCTTGATTTAGACCTCAGACTCTGAAAAAAATTGGCTTCCCCTTGGAGTTTTATCTTCCTTTTTCAGCCAGAAGAGCTTTTTCATTGATATAAGCAGTAAACATAGTCTCATCAAAAAAGTATAAGCAGGAAAATTACTCAGGTAGGAGACCCTTGACCTAAGAGTCAAATAACCAAGAAAATGGTACTGCATAGTTATGATAGGAGATTTATAGTTTCCACTGTCTATACATGACTACATGTTATGTACTATAAAGCCAAATTATAACACCCTAGCTATATATTGTAGTTACTTGATGCTTGAAGTAATTCCTGACGTGCAGTGCTCACTTTGCATATCAGATTGTTGCTGACATAGGAATGTGACTTTTCCTCCTAACCTAAAAGCTGACTTTCAAACATCTTAATAAAGAAAAGGTTGAAATTTTTGCTTGCAAGGACTACTCAAACACTTCATATTCGTTGGATTCACAACAGTCAATAATTCCTATAGTCAGTCAGTTGAGCTAAGCCATTGCATAGAGATCGGATTTAACAAATTGTAAAATCAAAATCTCAAACATCCAATCTTCATCAACACCTTATATCATTGACTGCTAGCTGTAACAGGTCTATTTCCCACTATTTGAATGTTGTGTTTTCA
This sequence comes from Cicer bijugum, assembly GCA_037974875.1. Classification (NCBI taxonomy): domain Eukaryota; kingdom Viridiplantae; phylum Streptophyta; class Magnoliopsida; order Fabales; family Fabaceae; genus Cicer; species Cicer bijugum. The sequence continues at coordinate 3,176,591 of JBBPBT010000517.1, forward strand.
AGAAGGGATGCTTCCAAATTGCAATATAGGTATAGCTTCAAATCTAAAATCAGCAAACTAAGATGGATTACAATTGAAATTGATAAACACGTCTGTAGACAGGAAAATGTTTTTTCTGATTTGCTTCAGTACACCAAAGTCAGTATATTATTTCTATTCAAAATTTACGGGGCTTTCTCTATAATCATAGCTATGTTGACAGTCAAAGTTAAGTAAGGCATTAAGCTACCAATGTCAAATATGCATTGACACAAATATTATATAAGCATTTGAAGAGTGAGACACTCATAATTTTTGGTAAACCTACACTTTGTATTATGCAATAACAAGATAATTGGGTGACAAGTGATTTCAGCCAGAGACATTTCAGTTGCTTTAAATGCATTTTTCCTGAACAAAATACACAAATAATACTGGAAAATGAGCTAACTTATTGGATGCGGAGATTTTCAGTAAGACAAACAAACCATCCTCAAATGATTAGCATGGGAGTGTTTGTTCACTCAGTTCCAGACATTTCTGTCTCCACAAGTTCAAGCTTCCACCTTTTGTAAAAGTACATCACATGCATCTCAACTTAAGCTTATCTCATAAGAAGCAAATGATGATTTCAACAGTCTTGGTATAAGTTAGCATAAATTATAAACAAGATAACAACTGAGCAGAATCCCTGAAGGGAATTTACAGCCTTATAACTTTAAGAAGAAATTACAAGCTTTTGGGTCGTGTGCTTGACAATGGGGAGCTTCTGGCTTATGATGCTTGGATCATTATATGCAGCAGAATCAAAAGGGTGCCCTTTCTGCATCAATCAATCAGAAAGTCAAGCACAACTAGAAAGACATTTGACATTAAATTGTTACGATAATTGTAAATTATACATATGCTAAAGCAATACAAAGAGAAATAAGAACAGTACAAGATTAAGATGAAAACGGTGAAGAAAAAACCAAAACTAATATAATGAGTCTATCAGAAGCTCACAAGTCACAACCACTGGCCATTCAGATAGCTGTAATTGTTATGAGGCTTGAACTCTGACAGTTATAAGTTGAACAGATTGTAAAGGAAAGAATGAGCAATAATTGATACTTCAGAATAAAATGCTTCTCCAAAACGAGTATGAATCTTTCCACCCTTAAATTTTAATGGGTTAAGATCATGATACATTTTGCTTGAACTGAATTAATGGTAGATAGACCCTTATAATAAGAGCAAAATTAAATATCATTTGGGTACTTGACTGATGTCTCTTTTGTCAATTCTGCCTAACAAAGACTTGTTCTCCAGCACTTATAATTGTCATGTAATACAATATATTTTCAGCTCTAGTTCATAGCATTTTGAGTTAAATTTAGTGGGTATTAAGTATCCTCACTTATTTATCTGTGAGTGCAAAGTAGCTTGCCTTTGGTTTAGTAGCTCAAAAGGAGTGATATCTTTCATAATCAACTAGCTGTTTAGAGAATTCTCCTCGGTTACTAAAATAACGAGTTCTTGGTAATAAAAAAAATGAAATGTTCAACAAATCCTTCTCTGAATCGAGCTATTCAAGTATTCAGTGACTATGTAATTCAATATTATTTAAGGGATATGTAATTCAATCAGAATTCTTACGAAAACAAATGGTTCTCTCACAAGAGTATGTTTTAATTTTTAACTATTTCAATTACCTATATTGATATGTGTTATTAGAACTCCAGAGATAGAAGTAGCTTCAGTAGAGCTAACCCAGAAACTACTATAGCAGTTCTTCCATGGATAACAGCAGTTGTTTCAAAACAATTCGTATGATAGACTAGCTCACCATAGAGAGCAGTGGACAAGGATGCATAGATCATCTTTGTTCAAGTAAAGAACATAGCATGCGATGCATAGCACAAACTTACCGCAGACAGAGCCTGAAATGTAGATTCTCTCCAGCAACTCTCCCGAAGTACAACAGGATTTGTGCTTCCACCAAATACATAGTGCATACGAGTTTCTCTCAGTCGAATCAACACTCCATCAACTCTAAGCTGTATTAGTACCAGATCAACCAGTAAAAATTGCAAGTTTTGGGAAAGTGGAGTGAAGCAAGTAAATGTGCCAACACAATCCATTAATATCCCAGTCTGTCTCAGAGGCATTGTCAATCCTTAGCAATAACTTAATTATCATATTCAGTTTATTATGTATCATGTAAGATAAACAATCACAAAATGAACAAAAAGAATAATAACAACAAACTAAGCAATCTGTTTTGCATAGCTTCACTTCAAAAACTTCAAGAAGAAATTTACTACTTTAGTATTTGAAGAGGGAGCAGCTCACCCAGAATTGCAAGAGAAGAAACCAAGAACTTGGCATGACTCTCTATAAAACCAAAAAGTGACGTCATCAGTTGTTGGAAATCATAGTAATTTGTATTAAAAAAATGAGTCATCTATCAACAGAAGAAACCAAATCAGTGTTTACCACTTTTACAGTAAGAAGTGATACTCCATTATCAGCGAGTTCATCCTCATACAACACCACCTGTTCATGATAAGGATTCATTCTGATGAAATCTAAATACTATCAAGAACAATGCAAAAGAGAAATTACTTTTGCTTTAAAACAGAAGATTTGTCCGCAAAAATAGTTATGTGTACAGAAGTTTGCCAAGTAATCATTTAAGGTACTCACTACCTACCTCGTCATAGAAAAGTATAGGCTCTTTGGATGCCAATGCAATTAAATCAATTTGTTCCTTGCAGTCTTCCCAATGGACATTGCCGGTTTCCTCTGAAATCTTTCTCCCATTCTACCATAAAAAAATTAAATACCTTGAAGTACAGCATAAATACTTATATTATGGGATTTGACAGATTTTCTTATTGAAGCACCAACATGTAGTTGTTGGTAATTCACAAACTACTGTATGCAGCAGAAACTCTTACTACATAAAATAATATCAAGGTAAAAATGACTCAAATAAAAGGGATGCATACCAGATCTTTATCGATCTCAATAGCGCCACTTCCACAATAAGGTGTTGTAAATGTATAGTCGTAATCTAATATTACTTCCTCAAAGGGTTTGCTGCACATTTTTTCCAATATAATATAAGGCTAATTAACAGCAAGGTCATTTATATCAAACTCGATAATACAGGCAATTAACATTTAGTTTCATAGTTAATAAAAATTTCCCAGAAAAGTAACAGGATGAGCTAAGCATAAACAAAAAATGAAAGTGCAAGTTTGCATCAAAATGCTCCAAATTTTTACCTTCTAAACTTCCATTTAGCCGCAGCGGGAACTTCAACAGGCGGCAAAGCTTCTTGTTTCCAGCCACATAGAGCATCAAATGCATTAAAGTGGATTTTAGTGCCACTGTTCAAATGTTTTAGAACTAAAGTGTTTTCCCCAAAAACCATTTCTGGTAAATGAGATGTCTTAAGTTTCTTTTCCCACCTACAAAACGGACACAACACTCATCAAAATTAAATACTCGCGCTCTTTTTTCCTCCAACAAGTCAATAACGAAAATTTCACGAGAATCTTCAAACTTTAGAAGAACGAATAAAAATTGATAACATTTTTTTACTCTCAAAATTTACAATTTGAAATTAGAGGAATTTAGGTAGAATTTGTGATGTAAAAATTACTCACTCTTGGACGGTTGAGGAGTTGAGTATGGAGTGTCTACGAGACTCGATCAACCAACCATGGATGTTAATGCTTCTCCGGCCACCGTCGACGAAGATTACGGCGCCGGCGGCTTTCAAGTCGTTCTCGTCGACTTCTAATTCCATCGTCGTCTCCTTCTCCTTTGCGTTTCGAGTTGATTTTTATTTATGGTCACTTAAAAAAATTTACTGGGTCGGGGATTAACTAGTTACTGAGAACCGAATTTTAGAACGTGATGGAATATGTATGCGGGTCAGGTCGTTGGGTTCACTGTGAATACAATTTGGATCTTCTATTTTATAAGTCCATTTCTATACCGATTCAACGGATTGGATTCGGTTCATCGATGGGCCAACTTAGGAAAAAGGTTTCGGTCATTGTTCATTCGTGCTCATTTTTACTATTGGAAGCTAGTTTCTTGGCACTGAATCTATTATCTATATAAGAAAATAACCAACAATCAAAAATATAAATTTATCTTCATTTAATTTTTTTTGTTATATCATTATTTATGGATAAAAAAGTAATTTTAATAAACAAATTTCAAAAATGAAATATAACTACTTTAATAAGAAAAAAAAGAACCATCTTATCAAAAAATAAATACCATAAAAATCAATAAGAGAAACAACTATCAAAAATACAAATTTATCTTAATAATTTTTTTTCATATTGTTATTTGAGTAAAAAAGTAAATTTAATAAAAGAAATAACAACAAAATAAAAAATATAACCACATCATTTTTAAAAAAAAACATATGACTACCTTAGTAAGAAATAAATTACTATCTTACCAAAAAAT
>JBBPBT010000517.1:3182753-3197803 GCA_037974875.1 Cicer bijugum
TTTTTACTTTTCCCTTTTTTTTCCATATCTATATTGTTTTCTTATTCTCTCTCTAGAGACCAACAATGACTAACCACTCAATATTTCCCTTCAAGTGGTAAATATCAAAAGTTATATTTTATCGAAAAAGATATAGACGTTATAAATTTTTATGAGGTTATTTAAAAATCATATTTATATTGAAAGAATGACCACACCAAAAGTAATATGTCGTCTATATATAAGTATTTATGATATGAAACTCCCATTCTTTGTCATATATATATATATATAGAATGGTCCCACTATTGGTGTAACATAACACAGATGTATTGAATCCCGAGTTACCGAAACAAATTGTTCCCCTATTTCCATCTGTTTTTTGCTTTTTGAATTGTTAGTAACCAGCCTCAAAAGAGGAGAAGAAACATCATTTGGTGGAAAGAATGGGGTCTGTGTAAACGAAATGAAAACAAAAAAAATAATCAAAATCTGAAACTGACAACAGTTTTTAGCGTTTGCATCAGGGAATGCTAAAACTAACTCACTTGAGATGAATAACTGAATAACTACTAAAACAATACAAATACAATGACACAACAAACGAGAGATTACCTTCCTGAATGGAAACATATAGATCAACTTCCGAGCTGATCATCTGAGGATCTCAATCTTACAGAAAGATCGATACAACAATCTCGATACCTTAACAAAAGGCAATGAAGCATCATTTGATTCATTTCCCTTTCCTTGACTTCATTTTATTGCCTGTAACAGTTCTTGGTGAACAATCAGGATCTGAGCCAATATTGACCAGCCCTGCTTCAGATACCTGCGGCTCAGACAAACGCTTCCTTTTCTTAGAGCTCTGGGTTCTTGATTTTTCTCTACTAGTCCCCCGGGAAACTAATTCACATTCCCCCTCTCCTTTATTTTCGACTCCGGGGCTATCAGTGGCCTGCTGCGAAGCATTACCCCTCTCTTCTTTATTTTCAGCTCCGCTGTTAGTGGCCTGCTGCGAAGCATTATTGCCTGGACTGGCCTCCGTATGTGATGAATGTCGGAAACTCCATCGAGTATTGCCAAACCACTTGTCAACCTAAAAGGGAAAAAGAATGGTAAACTCCGAGAGTCGTGGGAGGAAGCTCAAATGTGTTCCCCGTAAGAGTGATGCTAAAATAAATTACCTGTTGAAAAGTGAGTCCAAGTTCTTGTGCCAAGCTTTCTTTTGTGGTTCGTTCTGGATATTGATTTTCTTTGAAAGATTTGTAAAGTCTCTGAAAAGACAAGAATAGTCCCTTTAAGGTAAGTTCTTTAGGTGTGTGTTGTGTCTAGGTAAATCAGTAGTAGATCACATGGTGCGGTCCAAGCTGTGGTTTGATTGATTATATAGAGACAACCGGGTTATTTAGATAACAAAGTGCATGCCAATTTCTGTCTGTGTTGTGTTTCATGTGTCAATATTCCATAGAGAAAATAAGGTTGAATGTGAAGTGGTTTGAATAGTGTGGAACTAAATGGAGTAAAAAGGTATTATTAAAAATTTAAGAGTACCACCAACACTCTTTGAAACTAACTTTCTCTATTATTGGATGAAACTCATGTGGGATAAATACCCAAAATAGCAGGACCCACATAAATTTAATCCAATAGTACAGAGAGCATTAGAAAGAGGATGTTAGTAGCACTTCTCAAAATTTAACATAAAGTTTGATTTACTTCAAAGAATAACACTTGATTTTAAGATCAGTGATTACAAACAGTCAAACACACTTGGTTTTTATTATTTTACTCTAAATTTAGTAAGTATATACTATTTTGTAAATTTTAATTGAGGTGGTTAAATATGGGGTAAAAACAAAATCCTATTAGGATGCCATAAATAATGTTCATGAATGATCTAGATGATTGTTTACTTTCTAGTTCAATTCTAATCTGTCATTCTATACATATAGTAAGATTGAGTTAGAGTTTCAAAAGATGTCATTAATAATTCTCTACATCGCAAAAATTCAATATGTTAGTAAATTCATCTTCCTACGATTGCAATATATTTAAAGTGAACACTAACCCAATTCAGATGCAACTCTAGTTCAAAATAGGTATATTAAAAACTCAGCAAATCTAGATGAAACTGTTATTCAGAGCCAAACTTTTCTGTTCCATGAATTAAACATTTATAACCTTATATGCTCTCCAAAAACATGTGAAACTACTAATGCAGCAATCATACAATTAAAAGGATTTAATGAAACTATAGTTACACAAAATTTAAGCAAATCAAAATTCAGTACTCTTGTTTGAAACAAATTTTACTGCTCTACTTATTGAATGTATTGGTATATATACGTAACATGTGCAAACCTAATATTTCTTTTAAATTATACAAATATATAAAACAATATATATAACCTATGCAGTAAACCAAGAAAAATAGTATTCCGATAAAAAGACCAGTTACTATGTGTAGAAGGGGCTATAAGGTTGATTTGTCATTCATATTATTCCAATATATTTTCTTTATTTCAGAAAGTGCTGAACCTTCTACCGAGTAAACCCTCTCCCCCAAAACAAAAAATTCCTTTTTGCACTTCAATTTTGGGTATAGGTACTTGAGCATATCTAGAGGACACAAATTAAATTTAAGAAATCGGGAGAATGAGTATGCAAATTACAAAATTAGCTGAAAGATATCCTGAACTGAAAATAAATTTAAAAAACAAAGTTTAAACAGTAATGAATAATGACCTGAACAACAGCTTCTCCGAGTCTTTTGTATGTCAATCCACGTCTTTTATCCCTGGAACCTGATTTCGTGCATCCTTCAAGTGTTTTGGTGGGTGAATTATTTGTATTTTCAACTTTATGCTGCTGGGTGTTCCTCAAAGCAGTATGTCTGGAATTATTTGAGGCATTTCCATTTGGTGACACTGGAGTCATCTTGCCAGTGAGTTTCTTTTTTCTACTTGGAGTAGCAGAGGCATCCCAATCTTCATCATCACTAGTATCACCTTGGTATGTTTCCTACAATAGGAAAAGAGCAGTCTAAAATATTTGGAGAGAGGAAAAAAAAAAAAGGAACAATAAATAAATTTGACTCTGTACCCACTATTGTAGTCATGTGTGCATACTGTTACAAAAGTGGCAATTTTTTTTACTTGTGTGGCGGACAAGAATATTAGAGTTCTTTGCTGAAGTTATCGGCAAAATAGTAATGAAGTAGGTCAATGTGGATGGTACTGGTTTGATACAGTTACAAGACATACAAACATCTTGTATCATGTGCTGAGTTGTGTGATGTATATACCCCCTACTTGAAATAAGAAAAGCAGACCATGCATCATATTTTAAACCTCTCATACAGCGAAAAGGGACTTACTTCATACAGCTTTTGGTAGTCCAACCTTTCCACATTTCTTTTTGCAGTAATAGGAGTGAAATCCTCTTGGCCGAGATCTGGCTTTAGTAAAGATGACAGTTCATCAGCCATAGATGGCTTCTTACGAACTTTATGGTTTTGTCTGCTAGAACCTTTTAAGTTCTTAACATCATCTAACAATGGAGATGTAATATCACCATCCTGTCCAGTGGACATGTTATCCTTAATTGTAGCAGCAAGATCCTCAGAGTCAGATGTGAAATCAGAGCTCGAGCTTTCTTCAGTGACTTTACCACCAAGATCTGGAGCATCAGGATCAAAATCATCATCCTCTGAATCTTCAGAAGGAAGACCCATGTATTGATCCTCGTGGCGTGAATCCTCCAATTTCTCAGAAGCAGAAGCATACTCAGATTCGTTAGAACTTGATTCGCCTCCTTCAACTTCTGCATCCTCTACCTCCACATCCTCTGGGCCATTAGGATTATAATCATCATCCTCAGAATCGTCTGAAGGAAGTCCCGAGTTGTGATCCAAGATACTTCCAGCAGCTGTAGCTGCTTCAGGAAAAACCCTCTGAACAAGGATCAGTCACATAATCAGGAGGGCAAAGATCCAAAAAGAAATAATTAACAGAAAAGAGACCAAGGTCTTGTTTGATTGTGATTTGATTTTTTTTTAGTATTCAAAAACTCTTTTATAAAATAGTTACAAAGACCTGTTTTAAAACAAGTTATTTGTTTTGATTTTTTAGTTTCAAAAACAAGAAAATGAAAAATAGTTTTATAGAGCAGTTCTACACAACAAGTTTTTCAGTGTAAATTTTTTAAAAAATGAAAAAACAGGTCCTAAGGAGGGAATCAAACATGCCCTAAGTTTTCCCACTGACCTCCCACGTGTTGGTAAGAGAGAGATTTGTCCCTAACAAGTCATTAACAAGTTCGATGCAGTCATCTTTGCAATCACATCCTGGGCATAACCAACCCTCATCACCAGGTGGAACTGTAAGCCACAAAAGCAAATGCATAAATGATAAATAACTTGGAAGTCTGAAGTGATCAACTAATCAGGTGGACCAGAGAATAGAGATTACTGTCTTCAGTTAACAATGGAGGATCTAAACAGAGCTGGTGAAATCCACGGTCACAAGCACCATCACAGAGAATTATATCATTATCAGTGCCCAACACTTTGGTCTGGCATTTTGCACAGAATATCTGCAAGAAAAAATTAAGTTCTCACAACTCCAAAATCCTGGAAAACTGGAGACTTTATTTAAGAATGAAATATAAAGGATTAACCCACATCCTCACTATCAATCTCCCCCTTGGAATCAAACAAAGATTCAGGAAGCCTTCCTTCAGCACACAATGAATCCAAGTTTTGAAATAGATCCCTAATTTTTAATTTTCGTCGAAGAATTTCAGATTTAGCCCGTTGAATCTCCTTCTCAGGCTTTAATTTTTCCAAACTGCAAAATTAGCACGATCATACAATAGAAACAAAATATCCACTACATAAAACAAATAGCAATGAAAACAAGCTTCAACAGTCCATGATAAAATCACTAGCAACTATAGAATGTTTCTCAGCTTCACAAGAAAGTAAACTGGTAGCAAACAAAGAATGACAAAAAAATAATAAACTTCAACAGTTTTAAACAGAGAGTATGCTCAAAAGGGTCAAAATGACAATAAAACATAGGGAAAGCTAGGATCATTATATAAGTACCGAAATAGAAAACTTACTAATGCTTAAATGCAGCAAAAAAAAAAAAAAAAAAAAAAACTGCATGTGGATCAAAGTGTGTTTATACTATATAATTTCCAAAATATTAGTCTAAAAAGAATTAGTTGGAACAACTGATGTGCTAGCTCAATTGTTTAAATCCAGGTACTACAGAACAAATTTGGTTTAAGCCATTTTGGTAAAACAGACCTGGATCAAATCTAAACCAAAATTTCTCTGAATTTTGCAGGGGTAAGACAGCAAGAGACCAAATTAAATGAATCCCAATAAAATGGATCAGTAAAGATAAAATTTGAATTCTACAAGGTTGCATTTGTTGATAATACATTTGTAATTTTTTTTACATAACTATGATAAAAATCAACTGGTCAATCTAGGTAAATCCAGGTGTGGGTTGATGCATTCTTAAGCTGGAAATTCAAGACGAGTACAAGGAAAGTAAGGTATTCATATTATTAAGTTTCTCGTATTTATATTTGGAAAGGATTTAATGATCAAATTAGCATGTAATATAATCTGAATAGTATTACAAATCCAAATACCTTAGATGCATTAAAAAAAAATTATACGGGGGCAATAAATAAAAGTTGTAGTACATGTTCAGAACATGGTAAGCATACTGTTCCGGGACTCTAATATAATATGACTACAAACACAATACTAATCTCAATATTCCAACAGATACAGTTATAGACTTGCAATCATTCAACTTTAAAAGGCAAGTTATAGGATAAGGATTCTTATCCTGATATCTTAAAACAAGGACACTGAAGCACCAGGTGCCAGAATATTCCAGATGTAGTTCCATTTCAGGTGCCCGACAATTAACAAACAGAATTGATATTATCATTATTAAATAAAATGCTAAAGTCTAACATAAATTAGGATGAAAATCCAAATATAGATTGCAAATTAATCAAACCACAAGATAATAGTACAATTAACGCACCTGTATCCTTTCCAGCCCTCACCAGAATAAGCATCAATTAAGTTTTGTTCGTAGCTTATTCGGTTCAACAAGTATCTCAGATGAGCTCTGATTTTAGAATATTGATCATTAATTCCCTCCTTTCTTGGCTTTTTCTTCTTCTTCTTCCCACGTTTCGTCTTCATTGCATCATTATTAACATCAACAACATTATTAATTGGTTCAGGATCTTTAGGTTTATCTCTTGTCCTCGATCGCAGAGCTCTGTCACTGCTTCCTAACGACCTTAAAATATACTTCTTTGATAATTTTGAGTTACTTTTACCCTTGTGTCTCGATCGCAAATGAGCTGAGCTTTTAGACTTTTTTTCCGAACAATCAGAACTAATATTTTTCACAACATCTTCAGAAAGTGGATCCAATGGATCATTTACAGAATATGTGTTCACTTGAGCAGGAATGGATTGTGTTTGGTATTCAACAATGCCAATTACTGCATCACTCATTTCACCGGGTTCATTTTGAAAATTAACAATTTTTGCAACCTCTCTAGAAGGTGGATCCAGTGGCTCATTTACAGAATCTGTGTTCACTTGAGCAGGACCAGATTGTGTTTGGTCTTCAACAACGCCAATTACTGCATCATTCGTTTCAGCAAGTTCATTTTGAAAACTAACATTATCCGCAACATCTCCAGAGGGAGGATCCAATACCACGTTAACTTGAGCAGGAACAGATTGTGTTTGTTCTTCAACAACAAGTGCGGCTACTGCCTCACTCATTTCACCAGGTTCATTTTGAAAACTAACATTTTTTGCAACATCTCCAGAAGGAGGATCCAATACCACATTAACTTGAGCAGGAACAGATTGTGTTTGTTCTTCAACAACAAGGGCAGTTACTGCATTACTCATTTCTCCAGCTTCATTTTGAACATTTTGAGGACATTTGTTTTCTAATTTACCATCAGATAACCAAACAGGGACTTGTTCGGAGGTACTTTGTTGAAGACATGAACCTTCTAAAGTCTGACAATTATTTTCTATATAATGATGAGTTGGGTCAGGCAGTTGAACAACAGAATTCTCAGTCATATTCACATAATCTTGATTTGATTTTTCATCGATAACAGAATTTGTTAACACAGTATCAACCACACTTTGTTTGTTGTCTAAAGATTCAGAGCCGATCTGAGCTGATTTTACAGACAAATCACAGTGTTCAGTTCCCATCTTCTCAGTGGTGCAATGGTATTGACTTATCAAATTTCCAGTTGAACTAGTCATTAGTATGAGGAAACACACATCACCACAGCATCCACCACCGCAGCCAGAAAGTAAGTCTAAGAACTATAATGAAAACAACCAATCTCTCTCAGCATTTATACTTACATTTCATACTTCACATTAATACATCATATAAGAGTCAAAAACAAGTATTAAAATGAATATACTATAACCTAACAGCACTACAAAAATCCTCATTGACACAATTAATATTAAATCACAAAAAACTTCCCAAGAAAGATAGCAATGTAAAAAACAAAGCTCACCAGATGCAGCAAGCTAGCTTTAACAGGACGGCACGATTTCAAAGTCCAGTGCAGATATACACCAATCAAGCAATCAGTTGACTGAATTCAACTAAACAATGAACAAAGAAACAACAAATAACAGAGTAAGCTAGAGAGAATTTGGGCATGTGAAAAAGAATAAAGTTCAAAACACGAAATCAGCAAATGAGTTGCTTTTGCAAACAGCTTTCAAGATTCAGATATTTGACTGTGCTATGTTAATTATAAAGTAAAGTTCAACGTTCGTTTTGTTTACAACTTCGATATCAACAACACCAAGTAAACAACGACAGCAAAAGATAAGATATTTAAGCAATTCGTATGAAATAAATAAACAAAAGCATCATACCTCCCATGAAGATAAACTATATGAAAATGATTATGCAAAGCAAAGGAAAGTTGAAAGAAAGTAATAATTAAAAAGCACAAGGTATGAAAGCAAATAGTAAATAGAATAACAGGGAAAGAGCATACGGTGTTGGTGTGAGTGACATAGTAACCTCCGCGGGAAATGAGAGAGGGGGGAAGACAAAGATGGAGGAGGGAGGGTTCGATCTAATGTGAAACGGTGGGAGGAAGAGAGAAAGAAAGAGAGTTGAGTGGTGTTTTATGTTTGTGTTGGTGAGAGAGTTGTTTGTTTCTTCCCTTTTTCTGAATCTCAGCGCGAAGGAGAGAAAAAATCGGTGGTAACCTTCGTTTACACTCATACACTACTCCTGCAAATCTGGGCCACCATTGCCGTCTATTATAGGGCTTGCGTTGCATTCAGATTCCGTATTGGTAACGGACCTATTAACCGCACCCCCTCCTTTTTTTAATACCACTACCTGCGTGTAATTTTCATTTATTTTAGGGTTTTTTTAACGTTCTTTATCACTATAATTTTAGTAGTTTACAGTCGATCCAAAATTAAGTACAATTGTATGAATTGTTTTGATTAAAATTTATATTTATATTTTTTTAAATAATTCTTCTTTAATTAAAATTAATTTATTTTTTACAATTAGAGTTGATCTTTTCCTAACTTTAAAAAAGTGGTAATAGTATTTGGTTTTTCAAATACAAATGTCTCGTTTCCTTATATAAGATCCTTACAGAATTTAATTGTAGTTAAAAAAGTAGTTATAATCTTAAATTTGTCTATAATAATATATTACTTTTACATATTTATTTTTAAAGTCATTGAATTATAAGAGATAAAAACTTTTTTTTTTATGTTTTTCAATAGTAGCTTACATGGATTTTTTTAAAAGAAGTTATTATTGTACGCAGAGTTTTAAAATCTTATATTAAATAATAAAGACTTACATGGATTTTTTTTTTAAATGAAGTAATAATTGCACGCAGATTTTATATTGAATAATAAAAGAAAATTATAATTAGAGACGAAATGAATAGTTTATTCAGGTGATTGTATTATAATATTGATTTCATTTGGATTTATTGAAATTTGTCTACCACTTTCCAAATGATTTTACAAGGTTTAGCGTAATAAGAAAGATTTTTAAAATAAAAAGATATTTATCAATTAAAATCGTAAAATGTATGTATCAATACAAATTTATTAAAAAATAATAAATATGTAAATAAACTTATATTATACAAGTTAATAATTTAAAATGGTAATATAGTATAAAACGACAATATATATGACAAAATTCAATTATTTTTGAATTTTTTATATTTGGTTTTGAAAGTAGACATCAACACGGAGTGGGATGCATTTTGTCTTATCTCGTATCCGATTAATCGAGAAAAACTTGAATCGGTTTCATCACATACACATCAATTCGTATATATAAAGTTATAAATTAAAAATTTAAAAATTATATATATTATAATTAATATAATAAAATAATTATTGTTAGACAATAATAAAACTAAAAAAATATTTATATAGAGTTGAATTTATAATTTTTAATATTTAAAAAAATATTAATTATATTCAATATATATATATATATATATAGAAAATCTAAAAATTACTATAATATTATTTGCGGGGAGAATTAAGGGCTGGTGTGGGGGTAGATATCACTCTGAATTTGTCTATACCCTTAAGTTTTAATTTTGGAGAACATCTGCACCTGCATCAATTTAAAGCAAATTTTCTCCACCTAAATCAAACGGGTTCAAGTAGGTATCTGAGTATGGATTATAGTTTCATTTATATTTAAAATTCATTTATTAAAAGTTGTAAGGGGTCAAAACTACTATATCAATCAAAATCAAAAGGAACACTATACTAATACCAGAAAAAATATCGCACAAAGACGAAAAAACTAAAAAAAATCACACATAGACGAATAAATCACAACAAAAATATAAAATTAAAATAAAATTTAAGTGAAAGTCATGTATTTAAATAAAATAAAGAAAAAATAATTTGAATGGCAATCTTAGACAAAAAAAAATATAAAAAAAATTAGCAATATTTAACGAAGAAGTTTATTATTATGTGATTATTGGATTTAAGACTTTTACAAAATATTGCTATAGTTGAATGGTATTCCAGGAAGAAAAAAAAAAAGATAAATATTTTTGTAAGTTTGTGCATAAATTTAATTAACAAAATCATTGTGAATTATATTTTCGTATTTAATTTGAAAATGAAACAATTTAGATTTATTTTATATTAAAAGAAGTGTTAGATTAAAAAAAAATATTTAAACAAAATAAATTGAATGAATATATATTATACATGTATTGTCTTGGTGTCATGCAGTAGAGCATAGCAAGAGCAAAACGTCCAGCATTTGGACTTTTGGACTAACCTTGATCGACACATCAACCGTATGTTTGCTAGTGCTTAATTTATTACATTTATATCACCCACACCCACACAAATTACTCAATTTTCTTTTTAATTGTGGCTGCAACTCCAAAACATTTGTAAAGAAGAGAAGGGAAGAAGAGACAGAGAGGAGTGGTTGTTGTGTTATCGACTCATTCTCGAGACGAGACATGGCAACCCTTTCCTCCATCCTCTCCATCCTCTCCATCTCATCCTCTCTTCCTCTTTCCCTCCATTCACGTAACCGTTTCCGTCCCTCTTTCTCTTCTCTCCGTTACCCCTCAAACCCTACAAATTCTCGTTCCCCCTTTCTTGTTCTCGCTTCTTCAACTCAATCCTTCGACGACTTCACCTCCAAGGTTACTTAGTTCCCTCAATCTATTCATTTTCAAAACCTATTATTTGATTATTATTTTTTTGCTTTTCTTAGTGAATTTGACAATTGACTTGTTATTATTTCTTGTAGAAATCGGCACTTTCGGAATTGATACAAGAGATTGAACCTCTAGATGTGAGTCATATACAGAGAGATGTTCCACCAACTACAGCAGATGCAATGAAAAGGACTATTTCTGGTATGCTTGGCCTGCTTCCATCTGATCAATTTCATGTCGTCATTGAGGCATTATGGGAACCGCTCTCTAAGTTACTTATTTCTTCAATGATGACTGGGTTAGTAGTTCAATTTATATGTCTTTCTTATACAGTTAAATTTTCATGTTCTTTCTATTGAGTTCATAGGATTGTTGTTATTATGGTTATATATAGAGTATTGTTTGCTTTAAAAAACTTGTTTGGATTGACTAATTTGAGACTGTTTGGAAAGACTTTTGACATGTTCCACTTATTTTTGTAAGCTCTAGTTTGCGACAACAACTTATAGCTTAAGTAAAAATAGTTTGATTTTATTTTTTGTTAAAGAAATAGCATATACATAAACATTTATATGATTAATGTTTATACTATAAACACTTAATTAATTGTTTGTCAAAATCCCATATGAATTATGCTCTCTTGACAATGGTAATTAGGGTCTGTTCAATGAAGGGGAAGAGAGGGGAGGGGAGGGAAGTAGAGACATGTTTGGTTCAAGAGAAGGAAGGGGAAGAGAAGAATTTTAATTAAAAGTGTGTTTGGTTCAAGGGGTGGGATTTAAATGATTGTAAGTGTTTTCAGTTACCTCCCCTCCCCTCCAATTCTCCCCAATTTGGGGGGAATCAAAAAGTGGGTCTAGGAGGGATTTTGCTCCTCTCCCCTTCTAAAAAAGAAACCAAACACATAAATTAAAAATCCTCCCTCCCCACTTCTCCCCTCCATCCACCTCCAACCAAACGGACCCTTAGTTTTTCCTATTCATTGAGTTATTTAAATTTAAATATATGGAGGACAATCCATTTGGAGAAGGGAGCGAATGTTTCATACCCAAAACCTTTTAACTTGCGAGAATATCTGTTGTTGATACTTCACAGATGTCCCCAAATTTTGAAGCTCCTGAATAATGCTAATCACATCATGCATTGTCAAGAAATGTTTATTCAAATGGAGGGAATATGATTACATAAAAAGCTCTCTTCATGTCTTATAGGTATACATTGCGCAATGCTGAATATAGGCTTTGTCTGGAGAAAACTCTTGATATGTGTGATAGAGATCTAGAGAAGCCGAAGGCAGAAAGTACTAAGTTCGATTTACGTGAGCTGCTACGTGACAGTGTAAATGTAATTGACTTCAGTAGAAAGAATAATTTGTCTTCCAAGGTTCAAAAGCCTCATGAGGACGTTGACATTCAAGACCTTGGTCAAATATCTGCAGAAGCTCAAGAATATATTTCCAATCTGCAATCTCGTTTGTCTTCCATGAAAAAGGTATACTGTATAATTAAAGATTGAAGATCCTTTACATTTGAAGGATTTTATGCATTGTGTTCATGGTGCATTGAACTGTCTGTGAAATTAATTTTGCATTGGACACTATTAGTTATTGCTTGCCATATATCTCATGGTATGCTTCATCCTTCAAATTCAATTTTGATTATGGTCTATAATTTGTCCGTTGGAAATGATCTATCTGCTTTCCAGTGTCTCAATTGCAATTCGGCTACCATTACAATGAACTTATTTTCTCATTTGTGTCTTTTCCTTCTTTTTTGGGAGATTTTTAAAGGAGCTACGTGAAGTGAAAAGGAAGAGTGCTGCTCTTCAAATGCAACAGTTCGTTGGAGAAGAAAAGAATGATTTACTGGATTACTTGAGATCGCTTCAACCTGAACAGGTTTTGCCTTCTGTGAAAATTCTTCATTTGTGTTTTCATTGTGCAATGTGAACCACCTTATTTTGTGTATTATATGCAGTATAATTGCCATGCATGGTGCAATTGTATCTGGATTAGGTTTGCTGTCACATATTTGTTGTCACTCTTCACGCATTACTTGAAAACATTGTCAAGATTGACAGTTTGTATTTGCGGTTACATTTTTCATTTGTGTATGGTGTGTGAAATGACCACAGAGAAGAAAATATCTGAATTTCATGAAAAATGATTTTAGTACATAGTTGCTTATGAATCATTGGTATGCATTTTTTCCTTGTATATTTCACGTTTCATTAATTTATTTTTGTTTATTTTAAAATAATTTGTTCATATGATTTGTTAAAGCTGTATGATCCTTATAACCAACCCTAGTTAGTTGGAAAAGACTTTTGATTTTTCTACTCCATTAGGATGAAAATTCCAAAGATGTGACAAATCGAAGTATTCATTCAAACTTTTAAAAAAACATGTCTTTGTTTTCCTATATCAACTGTGACATTATTAGCTTGTGCAGGCCTATTTTATATAATATACCTAATTTTCAGTTTATATCAGTTTTTAGTTGGGTGTATATGTGGCTAATAAGCAGGTAGCTCAGCTATCAGAATTTACATCCCCTGAGCTTAAGGACATCATCTTATCTGTTGTCCACGGTCTCCTTGCTACCCTTTCTCCGAAGATGCATTCGAAACCCTCAACTACGTCAGAGAATGCAACAGTTGGAACAACAAATGTTGGGAGTGAGGATTGTGCTGAGGTTGAGAACTCTTCACTTCAATTTCAGCCTTTTATTTCATTAACTCGGGACTATCTTGCCCGCCTGCTCTTTTGGTTAGTATTTCTTTTCGCTTTTGATTATATTTTGTTTCAATATATGCATTTTATTTTTTATTGTATTATTCAAGAAAGAATATTTCAGATTTAATAATGGTCAAAAAGGGATTCAGATGTACTATTTGTGATTCTTAAAAGATGATTTGGAATTTTTAAGGTTATGTTTGAGTGCGGTGCCTGTTGATGCTGATTTCTGAACTAAACTAACTTTTCTCACTGACCCCCTGAAGGTGCATGCTGTTGGGACACTATCTTAGAGGCCTTGAGTATCGAATAGAGTTGACAGAACTGCTATCCTTGACAAGTGATGCAGAGAATGGCTCTTCTGGGAACAAAAAAATTGCTTGAATGCTGTTCAAATTTAGGCAGTTCAATCTATGTATAGAGGCGTGGTTTCAAAAGGATTTTACCATTCAACACTAAGAGATTATGATACACACAAAATGCTTGTCGTTTCTGCTCAGGAGATACCATTGCTTGCAAAAGAATAAACCTTGCTTTCCTGGAAAGATAACAATTCTCAGTCTCTCTAATGTCAAACCATCTGAAGATTCGAATGTGGTTGGCATTGTTCTTGCTGGTGATTGATTATATTATAGTTTACAAAATATGAAAATGTTACAAACTATGTCGCCTGAGATGCAAGACAAAGTTGATTTGTCAGTTTATATTTGAATAAAATAGCTTAGATATGTATCTAGATTTTAAAATTTTCTTGATTGGTTTAATTTTATGTCTTGATCCAGCATTATAAAAAACGGATCGAATGTGTACCCAAAATAATTTGTCTATACTTTGAGTGAGTTTTTAAAGTTGTCTGTAATTACTCACATTTATAGTTCTTTCTTTACATCTTGTTTTTGGCTGGATTGAAGTTGACATTGAGGTGGTTCTTCACCAAACGAGCATGTTGCCCCAGTCCTGTAACGTTGTCGTCCCACTCAAAAGCTAAAGAGACGTTTATTTTTGTGAAAACGTATAAACAAAATATTATTATATATATAAAAATAGATATATAATTTATTTTACTAAAACTTCAAAAATATTTATTAGTTTCAATTATATCGGATATAGACATGATAGGATAAGAAACATGAGAGAAGATATGTTAGGATATGATTGATAAAGAATCGTTATCTTATGTGTTTGATATGCGCATGATAATAAATTTGAGAAGATTAGTGTTTCATACTAACTAATATGATTTATATTTTGATAAAATGATAAATTTGTTTTTTTAATTTATTTAATTTTTTCCTTTCAAAATAATATTCATATATATTTTTTTATAAATAAATAAAAAATATTAAAAAATATAAATAATTTATGAAATAATTTAATATACTTGAAAAAGTTGTGATTTCTCTCTCAATCATAATTAAAGAATGACTTACTATCATAAAAATTATAATTTCTCTATCTATCACAATTGAAAAATTATTCACTATCATAAAAATTTAAATAATTTATAAAATGATTTTATATGTTTGAAAAATTTGCATAT
>JBBPBT010000517.1:3209969-3222344 GCA_037974875.1 Cicer bijugum
TAAGTCTATATTAACAAATTTTTATTATTTTAATTAATTTTTATTAAAAATAAAAAAAAATTATAAAAATGCTTAATGTTTTTGTAATTTAGAAAAGTGAAATTTAGTGCAGTCTTTGACTAATTATAAAATAGTTTTTGTTTCTCAGACTAACACTTTATATTACATTTCATTTATCTATAAGCATTTAAGTCATTATTCGTTAAAGGTGTTGTTTAGAAAAATAAAACATATATGTAATCTACATATATCAACAATTGGGACCATAATCATACAATAGTACACATGTATTATTTCATTAAGTAAATGTTTATAAGTCAGTTGACAAAAAAAAATGCTTATAAGTCATTAATTGGGACGCATCTCACAATAATACACGTGTAATGATGTCTTTCAAATGATACAAAAATAGGGTATAAGATTACATAAACCATAAACAAGAAAAAGGAAATCGAGTGTACTAAAATGTACAAGTGAAAAGCATTTACGAAAGAGAGGATCATGTTATTTCAATTTAGAGTAAAAAATATTAGTTTTTTATAAAAAAAAAAGGATGACTATAAAAGTAACGTATCTTTTCTTTTCTTTTTTTAAGATTTTATTCAATAAATTGTATTAAAAGATAAAAACTTCTATAATAAAGTATGACAGAATACATCCGATTTCATCACACCCTTAGGGAAACTTAATGCAATTGCCAATGAAATATTCATGAAGGCAGTTTTATTTGCTAAAGGAATACTGACATGTCACATGGTTGCAAGTGGGAGGTGACATATAAAGATTACAAAAGATACTTTTGAATATCGAACTAACCACGGATTACTGCATGGGAGAATCCTAGGCATTCATTAACATTTTTTTTATTTTATTTGAAAGTTGGAGAACAGGAGATCAAAATTCAAAAACCATAGTTGATGTCGAATTTATCAATTTTCTCCAGACCTAGCACCCTAGAGACATTGGAAAACTGAAATAACAAAAGGAATCCAACATACTGAATGCTCACACAGATAGCACTCACCTACTCAATAAATTCCTAAAAAAACGCCCTCTTTCCCACACACGCTCGTTCTCTACATGTCTTGATGTTTGTTATCAGGGGCATTTGGGCTTGCTCTTATTGTTAAGCTTGTCCCTGTAGCAAGGGCATTCATGCTTGTTCCCATAAGTTCCAGAAGGAACACATTTGCACTGTGCGCAGCATATTTCGCAGTACTTCACACACCTATCTTGAACCCCTGCTTTTGAGCATCTGTCCGAACACTTATTGCTGCAATAGGCTGCCATTAAAAGTGAAAATGCAACATCAGTACACCCACCAAAAAAGCTAAGCTCAAAACATAACCTTCCCACCACCACCCAAAAAAAGGAACAAATAGGCAAATACATTGATCAAATAAACACCTTAATAAAGTGCTTATAGTATAAAGGTCTATCTTATAATCACTTATGTATAAATCATTTATATAATAAAAAGATAAAATATAGTCAAATAATTTTTTTTTCATATAGATATAAGTGGTTGCCATTAGAATTTATAAGTGCTGCGCATAGAGTTTATGAAAATAAACTAAAAACAGTTTATAGACATCTGATAAATTATTTTTATAAGTTCAACCAAAGAGTTTCACCGGTACTTAACTGGTAAATAAGCGCAAATAAATCAATTCAAATAAGTATAAATTAAAATGGATCATCAAATTTCATAAGAGATGAAGATAATCTTACATGAATCTTCATATGCAATGGCTCGCTCCAAGATAGATGAGCATAGAAGGGAACAAAATAGCAGCACTGTGAAGAGAGTCTTCATTTTCGCTTTGTTAATATCGGGTGAGAAATAATATAGAAAGGAAAGGAATTCTGCAAGTTGCTGTGCGGGTGCATTAGCAAGTATAGCAGTAGTGTGTATTTATATTGATGAAGCTTGAAAGATGGTGCCAACTTGGGAATAATCTTAAATAGAGTAGGTGACAGTAAAATAATACGAAAAAGCAGAAGGATCAACTGAGTTTAGTGTCAAATCGGTGGAGTCGGTGGGTTGTAAGAGGCAGGAAGAGACAGCATGCAATGGTTTCTGATTTGGCTCTCCACCCACGAATCCTTCTGGCACCTTCTTTTCCGTTTGTCCCATTCTAATTGTTGTTTTGCTCTGTTTTATTTTACTTACAAAATATGGTGCGACTACGAATAAAAAAAGTGAAAAATTAGATGCATAAGCATAATGCAATGAAAAAATACAAGATATAGATAACACTGGGCTGTAAAAAACGTTGAGGGAGTAATTGTCGTTAACAAGTTTTGCAAAGCTGCAAAGTTAACCTGTTAACTATTCAAGTTACCAGTAGTAAGAACTGTCGTTGTCTAACCTCTAAAAATATTTGCATCCATCTCATTATTCAATTTGTGCTTGGCTTGTTTACATAAATGACTGGCATTTTAAGATATCAATGTAGGAAAAAGAATCTGAACTATATTGTTACCCAATTATCTACCAATCATCAGCATCCAACAGGCTAAAAATGATTAAAACAAGAAATAATACGAAATAAAAATGGGGGAATTAGGCCAAAGCCCGTCAGCATAACAAAATCAAAGAAATCTAAAATTAGGGGGACCTAACCTTTTATCAAAGACACCTCCCTGATGAAATCAGGAATAAGGTCCTACTAGATTAATGAAAAAATCAATAACTTGATATTTCAATTTGATGAGTACAAATGCAGGAGGTATTCGAATTCACTATAGTAAACACTAAACACAAACAACAGCAGCTGATTTGTCTGCATACAAAATCCATGGTTTTTAAGACATAAAGCACCATACCCCAAACATTATACCCATTATTGAAAGCTATTTTTTCAAGTAAACTCTCTTCAGTGTACAGAATAAAACAAAAAAATTAACTGTTAAATAAAAAACACAATAATTGATATTATGTATAAAATAAATTACTCATGCTATAAAAGAACCAAATCCAAATGCATCCTTAAATGATAAAAAGGGCTACACTAGTTTGAGAAAATTTATTTATCTAGCTGCAATTGATACATGTAACTTCAGTTTACAGAGGAAAAATAGATAAGGACTTGTCCACTTAGCTCCGCTTTATCATGCTAAAGCTTAATGTTTATCACAACAGGATCAAAGGACCTTGGCTGAAAAAGGAACTTTAACAGCCACACGAACAAATGCTCAGTTTCTTCATACTGCCACACAGTAATTTTTACAAACTGATGTGGGATCACTGTAACTTTTGAGTCATTATTACATCTTTTTTATTTACACTCGTTGGATTTACATTACATTTAGGCAAAGGTCAGCTCAACACACTAATTAACTAAAACTATAACTAATATTCTCGCAAAAACCAATTCTAAATCACCTTTACATATAATACATACAAAATCGTACATCAAGCTCCCATAATGTAGGAGGAGCATAGCGGATGGTCATCCATAACATGGCCACTAGATGCTAGTAAGTTGACCTACAAAAGTTAACCAAAATTTAAAAAATCTCATCTCCTACTAAGCAAAGAATCGGATCTTTCATCTCATTCATTTTGAATGTTCCAATATTAAAGGCATATATTGGAAAGTAACTCAGGATAACAATAGCATTTTATTCTATAACTTTGAAAGGGAATGAATGGGGAAAATCTTAGACCCCGTTAACTTTGTGAAAACATTGTGTTTTCTTTTTCTAAAATGTATGTTCATTTTACCTTGATGAGAGACTTTTGAAGTAAATCATTGTCATTGAGAGTAGATGAAATACTAGGAAATGAAAATAGGAAATGTTTTCACAAAGTAAACATAATTTTAGTTGTAGTAATAATTCATTTCTTTTCATGCATTGTGATTGTAAAGATAGTGGAAAACTTTTAAAGATAGCAAATAGAATGAATTTTTTAGAGAACCCTTTCAATCATATAACAATTTTTATTGACGTATTAATAAGAAAAAAAACAGTAAGATTATAAATTATTTCGTTCTGGAAAATGAAACTTGGCCGGATAAATTCATGATGTGGACTTTTCTTCCTCTATGAATGTGAGTAGTGTTTTCTCCATTTTCTTCCTAGTTTAGAAGGACTGAAAAATAATGGGTCCCACGTCCCCATTTTAATTTGTTTCTTCATTTTCTACTCTCAATACAGAGAAGTCAAAGAAAACTGAGAGCAATGAACACATCGTTAAGCTTCTCATGTTATAGAATAGTGCATATATAAGAACATAAGGTACAAACCTTGACAATTTCAGACCTGGAGCCAGACCGCATGTAGGCTGCTAACACACTCATACTGAAATCCTGCATACAACATCATTTGAAAGAAACAACGAGAACTCAAGTTAAAGAAATGCCGTGGGACAAAATTCGAATAATAAAATAATGAAAACAAACTGAAGTTGTTTATGCTGAACAAATGTGTTTACTCTCCAAGATAAAAATATAAAAATATGGTGAATGACATTTATGATTTAACCATTAAAATCCCCAAATTGTCCACCTTCCTCATAGGCCTGCTAACCAGGATTGCCTTTTTTTTTACCAAGAGAAGGCTGGGATAAGCAAAACAGAACATACCCTGAAAGGATCGCCTCTCAAAGATTGAACAAACATGGAGCTTCCTAAGCTTTTACCCTGCATAGAAGTAAACAAATAATCTCAATAGTCAATACTATGGAGTAATGAATAAAAGCACAATAGTCAAGCATCAGTCATTCATGTTCCTTCCTATGCTGGCTTTTGAGACGTTTGTTTGATTGAAAAAAAATGAGGAATATAAACATACAGGTAAGGTGGGAAAATACAAACAAGCTTCAAATAGGTTGCAATCTTGTCATACCTCCAAGGAAATATCTCTCAGGCGCCTCCCTGTTTGAGCACAGCAAATACGGACAACGTGCTCATCACAACTTCCACTTATAATGTAGTCCCTCCCATTCATGTAGTAAGAACGAGTGTAATTTTGAGAACTTTCAGTTGGAGCTATATCAAAAACTAAGTGAAGCCTACCATCAACAGCCAGGAATTGTCTGACCTGTCAATTTTGACAAGTTAGTTGGGACACCAGCAATGTTTTTTCAAGATAAAAACATAAAAACTGCAACAAAAAAAAAAACATGTAGGCAGTTAATTGAAAATATAGTCCATATATAAAAATATAAAAAAATTGATGGACACGGCTATGAAGTTGAATCAGATTTTGCCTGATGTCCACAGCCTATTTCAGCAAATGCCCTTTAAATGCAGTGACCAGCAACTAACCACAGTATTACGTAAAATACCTCATTATCAACTGCTGATGCTAAAATATATTGGTCGTCTGGAGAAAAGCAAACCATCACATTTCCTCTAGAGCTTGATGCAGTGAAGCAAGGGTGTATTGGATTTTGTCTCAAGTCCCACATCTTGACATCATGATCAAATGATGAAGTTGCAAAAATTGATGGGGAATGATTTGCAAATTTGACTACATTAATATGCCCACGATGCATATCTGTGAACACTTGTAAGCGCTTTCCACTGTTGATGTCATACAAAGCAACATTTCTTGAGTAACCACTTGCAATAAATAGTTCATCCGTAGAGTTAACATGAACAGATGTCAACTGGTCAAATTCATCAAAGGTAACACAACCAAAGTTCCCATATAAGCCAGTCATATTTCTTGGTATACGGTTGATGTCAAACAATTTCAGGGAACCATTATCTGAACCTGCTATAAGCTGATATGCAGCACCCAAAAAAAAAAGACATCAGAAAATGCAATTAAAAATGTTAAAATTCAGTGTATGTTTTAATTATTCCTTGATTGTGCAACATTCTAGGCTAATTGATAGTAGTCCTAGTCAATAAAATTTCCTAGACATTGAATGTAATTATTGCAGCATCATTATAAATATGAAGGTGTGTGATCTCATTAGAGACACAAGAAACACAACAAATCACATATTTTACATGGTATCAGAGCAGGTTCTGATTTTGTGACGTCTTTGTGCTTCACTACCGCTGCCGGCGGCGGCAAATGCCGCCGGCAACACCATCTTTTTCAGTCTTTCAATTTTTTGGCTTCATACAGTCACCTGTCACCATCAACTCCGGCTGCCTTTCTAGCAACCAGCCATGAGGCTACAGCTGGCCTCAAAAGCACAACCTTCACTATGTGTTTTTCAATGACTTTTTTTCTTTCAAACACAGTTGTGCCTTACACCAGCTGTCACTTTTTTGTTCTTTTTTTTTTTACTCTGTTACAGTTGTGCCAACACCAGTTGCCCCTGTTTTAGTGCGCATCCAAAACCAACAAACACCGCCGTGCAATCCTCCGGCGAACACGAAGGTGCTTCTCCCGTCGCCAACCAATATTGCACATGCGTTACGCGCATCTATCTTCTCTATGTATGGGTCTCACGCGCCTCCACCAAATTTGTGTGTGAGAATGCAGCAACCTCTTTTCACCTATCTCTGGCCCCCTTCTGCAGGTCTTTTCATGATGTAGTGATTTTTCAGCAACCTCTTATTTTTCAACTCTTCGTTCCGTATTGTATTTGCTGTTGTGAGAACTTAGTTTCAAGAACAAGGTACCATTTGCTCAGACAATCATTTTATTCCCACCGACGATCAACCTGGTGGTGACTCTAATCCTACATATGAATCATATTAGTGGCGCCTTTTATTCCCACTGACGATCAATCCAGTGGTGAGTGTATTCCCACATATGAATCATATTAGTGGCGCATTTTATTCCCACCGATGATCAATTCAATGGTGATTCTTTCACACATGAATCATTAATGGTGTCTTCTCTTTTCAAACTAGTCCAACAATAGTCAAACTTAGTTTCATTTTTTATGTGATAAAATGTTTTGATGTAACAAGTTTAAGGCATAGTAAGCTTTAGCTTGAGGAGGAGTGTTAAAATTCAGTGTATGTTTTAATTATTCCTTGATTGTGCAACATTCTAGGCTAATTGATAGTAGTCCTAGTCAATACAATTTCCTAGACATTGAATGTAATTATTGCAGCATCATTATAAATATGAAGGCGTGTGATCTCATTAGAGACACAAGAAACACAACAAATCACATACTTTACAAAAAAAATACTAGAGGAACAAATTCTCTAAATCTAACTAAAAGGAATGGAAAATACTTCACTGAGTTAATTCCTTCTTTAGTTAAATAACCTTTGTCTCTAAATAGAGGACCCTCGAGAAATTTCTGTCTCTTTTTATAGGACATGCTTCAAATTCTCAATCACAATAATTATTTCTTTACCAACATACCTCTAATTATTTTAAATTTTTTCTGTAACAAAAAATAAATACAATGATGAGAAGATAAACTAATTCTCTATCCTAAATGGTAAACTTATAAGAACAAGATCACTGTTAGCAAATTTAATACTACTTCCGACTTTCTTAATTCTCATAATTTAGTCAACATGATCCTATATTTTGGGAATGAAGGTAGTATATAATTATACTCTGCAAAGGCTATACTGGCAATCTAGCATTCAGGCAGGAAATCACCATGTATATCTCTATCATTTAAACGACTTCAGACTCTACAAGACTATCTAACATGTATATGACAAAACAAATTAGGTTTGCTAATGTAAAATCATAGGTTTGTCGATGTTTATGTAGCCGGTACTTGTTAGTATTCTCATATAAATTAATATCAACCATAGATACAATCTCTATCAATGACTTCTCGTGCAACATACCTTAGAAGGATATTTCTTGAGCCAACAAAGACCTAAGACGCTATTCATTGCTCCAAGTGATGGGATATAACTAACAATGTGTTCACTTTCATGATTTATGACAACTACTTCACCATCTAGAGTTCCAAAGACCATCAAGCTGGAGTCAGATGGGTGATACTCAAACTGCCTTGGATGAAAGCCCTTATCACGAAAGCCCTTCTCCAATTCAACTCCTGATAGAGAAAGTGGATGTAAGAAAGGCCAAGTTGAAGACCCCAATTTAGCAGCTGAAAGCGACCTAGTATAAAAATACTGAGACGTTCCAGAAGGATACGACGGGCTACGCTTAGAAGATTGCACCTTAATGCGACCTGATTTTATTTCTCGCTTGTGTATGATACTTAAAACACTCTCTTTGCTCTTCCATCTGTATGGAAGATATTCAAAGTATTGAGAAAATATTCCAGTAGCCCTTTCCTTGTCAATCTTTCTGATAGGCAGATTATCTAAACTTTTCAGATTCGGTAATGAAGCTATCATGAATTCTCTGTAGTGCTTCTCCTGACATATTGGTGATGCATGACAAGACATATACTTCATAGAAACATCAACAGTATTCACTGTAAAGGAACCTCGTGATGACTCTTCTTCTTCATTCTGTAACGTAAACAGTTGAATTTAAAGATAAAAATGGATTTTGAAGTTACAGCTTGGATGATGTGGACCTAAGAAAATAATACAATAACCTAAATCACTTTTATGCAATTCAATAGCAAGCATTTCACTTTTTTTTTTCTCACAGCATGCATATTAAAATCTTAATACATAGAAAGTCAATAACTAAACTTCCAAAATACAATATGAGCATAAAAACAAAGTAGAAATAAGCAAATTAGAAAACTATAAAGTAATTAATTTGACTTCCTGAGTATACTAGCTATGAACTATAATCGTTGCAAATTGCAATATAACTCAATAGTAGTTTATAAGATAATCACAAGAACATAAGATGCATGCTGACACCATGACCTTACAAGTTTACACTTACAATGTTCAATGTTATTTTAAAATCCAATTATTTATAACTTACAATAAATTAGAAGAAGAAGAAGAAGAAGAAGAAGAAGAAGAAAAATTATCAAAACCTCAACAAGAGAGCGCGGAAGAGTCGCCATTATTGTTTTGATATAGAGAACACTACGAAGGAAATATATTTTCAAAATAAAAAGTAGATTGGCTACCTCACTCAGAAGAGGCATTTGCAAATTCCACCTAGGAAAAACATCTGACAACCAGTTTCTATGATGATGATTAGTCAGGTCAATTTCACTATCATGTGGCAAGTCCTCAACCATGCTTTGAACATCATCACTCATAATTTCTTCATCAAAGGAATAAAAATTTCTAATTGGATCCTCGAAGCTGAAGTTGGAATTTGTCAGTTCCGTTGTATCAATGCAAGATTCACCAGTAAAAGGAACTCTATCAAGCAGACTAAAATCAGCAGTAGCATCTGACTTCCCACTGGATGAGGTAAAAGATGTTCCAGCATCATTGCAATACTGCCAATATTGAAACCTTAGTTCAACTAAAGAAGGGAGCTTAGAGAGAGCTGCAACAGTTGTCCAAAGATTTGTAATCCGTGTTTCACACATTGAGAGACACATTAGATTGGGCATGCAATTAAAACAGTCTTCTTGGAAACTGGAAAGGGAAGAACTGAAATCAAGATTAAGTGTGTGCATATGCATGAACTCCCCTCTCAAGCTCAACTTTCGGAAACGTGATGACCTCAGTGTCAAAACTTGGCATGCCAAACCTCTTTGTGAGATATCCCTGGTGATAAAACCCAACATTAGTCATAAAGTAACAGTTGAAGAAAAAACACAATGCACCCAAAGTGCAGCTGCTGAGGCGCATTCTCCCAATAATAAATGAACAGCTCATGTTTTAAACATTTAATGGAACAACTACACCAACTCACTATGTATCATCAATTAAAATGAAGCAGCTCATGTAATTATGCTAATTGTCCTATGCAAACTTCAAAGGTAATCCTTATGATGGATTTGATACACACCAAGGCACAGTGCAAACAGAATAGTATTATAAGACAAACAGTTGAGTCCTAACATTATATGTTAGGCGGTAATCATACAATACAGGAAAAATAGTGCAACATATTATAGTGTGTAATTATCTTTACATAAGAGAGAGAGAGAGAGAGAGAGATGACACAGCATAAGTTGTCCCATGGTTTCTCATTACAAGATTTCTTCTATGACAGTTTTTAAAATCAAAACTTGGAAAAATAAATTGTCAAGTCTAGTCTCCCTTTTGAAGGAAATCAAATAGAGCCATACCATAGTGACATAAAATCAAGTATCAAGACAATAATGTTACATCCACATTGATATAAAATCATTTTGCACAGATTTAGAAACCCAGCTCCTATGTTCAGTAAAATGCAGCTTGTTGATTGTTTTGAACCAAGGGCTGGAAATTCAATATTACTGTCTCAAATTAAACAAAAGGTGGAAATAAACTATAAAGGTGATTAGACAATTAAAAAATACTTCATTTTTACAAAGATACCATGACAAGCACCATAATATACCGTACGAAGTCTTTTCCAAATGAAACATCCTTTAGTTTGACTACTCGAAGCTTTTGATTAATAGCACGCATCAATGATAATACATATTCTCCATTTAATACACATGATGATTCATTACGTACATCAACAGCTTCAATTTCAGAAGTATCAAGGTTCATGCATATGTCTAGAAGGGGAGAAAAATCAATATCCTTAAGATCGTCAATTAAAATCTCCAGAATGCACAGCTCTTGGTGGGATTTTTTTACCTCAGCCTGCACAATGATGGTCATATTTAGCTTCTTACCCAAGAAAAGGATAGGTTACAAAATAGAATACATTCACTGCCTCCTACATAGGCACAGTCAATTGGTGAAGAACTGGATTACAAAAAAAGAGTACAGTTTGAAATACAACTAAAAATTGATTAAGTACCAAAGATTGATGTAGCTTATGTAATTACGAATCTCTTGTCCTCATTTATCAAGACACTAGCTAAACTGTACTCTATTTGAATATAATAGACATAATAATTTAGCAGCAAATTATGCAATGAAATAAACATCAGACCTTGAAAAGGCTTGACAAAATAGTAGTGCTAGGCAAAACACCATGTCTCCTGCAAGAATCAATATACCTAAAACCCAAACCAAAACAAAGATTAGATGATTAAAATGAGACAAGTTCTAATATGGACCATAGGAAAACAAATATGTCCCTCATATTTAATCAACATCCATCAAGTCAACGTCTTATCCATAAAGATGAGGAAGGTTGTGAACTATTACTTCTAAAGAGTATTGTCGACGGCCATTAAAATTTCCGATAATGACCACATAATAACTCACCTTAGAATGGAGTCAAGAATAGACAAACAACAAATAACAAGGCAAATTATTATTTATTAACAACTGTAAGAAACTATCAACTATGATCACAATGAATTTAATCAAACACCTAATGCTCAAACAAGCTTGTTTCCTATTGATTCAATAAGATAATGCAAATGACGCAACAGTGAATTCAGCCACTGCTCAAGCCATGATTAGAAAGCAACTACAACGATTAAATCATTAAAAAAAACAGCAACAAACTACGCACTAAACACAAGGAAGATCGAAGTTCTGAAAATTATGCATCAAATTTAACGACTTAGGTTGTGAACATCAAGTAACTGATTTCAACAAGCAATTTTCATTCAGCTCAATGGAAATGAAGAGCGAACAACTGAAATTAAAAGCAATTCGAAAATAACAATTAACTTAAATTAAAAGTGAATAAAAATAAACACAGGGATAATAGTGCAATTTGATTTTCGAGATGATGAAATGTACCTGTCTTCCAAAGTTTGGATGTCGACGGCCATGGCGATCGAGCTTCGCACAAAAAGTGATTGCAAAAAAATAACGCTAGATCAACGATTATACAAACCAAAGCGGAAAACGGAAATCAACGACACCAGAAGGGATAAAAAGAGTATATTTATGTCACAATTCAAACCACCAGTTCAGATTCAAACAGTTATCTTCTCTCGCTTTTTTTATTTTCAGTTTTTACTTCTATTTTTTCTGTTTTCTTCTTGTCCTAACTCATTCTTCGTATTTTTTCTAGTGTATTAACTTTATGATATATGAGTTTTATTTAATAAAGGGTCTATATTAATAGTAATTAATAGAATGATTATATAAGTTGAAATACAATAAATAAATATATAATATTAGAGAAAATTTTATTTTTTTATTGATATTCTAAAATGATAAGTAATAATATAAGATAAACAAACATCTTTTAATTTTTTCTTAATTGTCACATTTGCAAAAAGAAAATATTTTTAGTTTAAAGCAATGCTAATTATGGATTTGTTAATAAAATAAAAAACATATGAAATAAAATAATAAATAATTAAGAATATTATAATAATATAGATAAATAAATATATTAAAAATAACCAATTTTATTAATTGTCTTGATATATGTAAAAATGTCAAGAATTAACAACTAATGAAAAAAAATAATGAATCAAACATTTAACATAAGTTTAGAAAGAAAAACAAAAGCATT
>JBBPBT010000517.1:3223088-3235025 GCA_037974875.1 Cicer bijugum
GTCTCAAGACAATATATTTTTCATTATTTTTTTTCCATATAAACTACAAACAATTTCAGTTGTTCGCTCTTAATTTTCATTGAACTGAAATATATTTTGAACATATTTATAAACTATATTTTTTATTATTTCTTAATAGTTTGAAATATATTTTTATTAAATTTATAGACTTAATTAGAAATTACAATGTTTTATTATTTCTTTTATTGACAAATAACAAGTGTGTTTTTTAATTAATTAGTTAAAAGATATAATTCACATGTTAAAAGAGTTAAAAGAGGAAAAATACATGTTTTAATTTTGTGTCCAAATATTGTGCCTTTATAAGTATATAACTTATTGTCCGTAATATATGAGAAGTTTTTGTATAGTAATACATAATCCATGCATAGTAATAAAGCAAATAATTTTTGTTCAAATAGCCAAAATAATATCTATTTTGCACATATATTTATTTCATGCATTTTCTTCTCTCGTTTTTTTTGTTTTTCATTTTCTTCGTTTTTCTTCAGATTTCTTATTGTCCTACTCATTCTTTTCTTTTTTTTTTCTCTTTGTATCCCACTTGACCCAGTAATTGAAACCCATTTCGGGACTGTTGCCTTTTGTACCCCCCATTTAAACTTATACCCCCAATTTAATGTTTTTTGAGTGAAATACCCAAAATAACCTTTAAAAAATCAGTAAAAAAGTCAAAAAAAAAAAAAAAAAGTTTTTACCGGAAATTTCAAGAGGATTGAAATTTCCAGTAGTTCAAAATACATACCGGAAAATTGAAAAATTATGTAGTTACCGAAAATTTAATTTTTTTAAATTTCCGATATACATTTTTCACTACCGAATTTTTCAATTTTCCGGTTTCTTTACCGGAAATTTCAGTACACTGTGTATTTCTTGGGTTTGACGCTCCAACCTATGATGGTATCAAGAGCTGTTGTTAGGTTCTGTAAACCTCTTTCCACAGCCCATTAGGGTTTGGCACTCCAACCATTCCACAAGTTTGACGCTCCAACCAACTGAACTATGATGGTAGCAAGAGCTCTTGTTAGGGTTCTGTAAACCTTTCCACAGCCCATTAGGTTTGACACTCCAACCATTCCACAATTAGGGTTTGACGCTTCAACCAACTGAACTATGGAGGGCACAGTACACAGTACACATGGAAGGTAGTCCTCATGAGTCTCATGGGTAGCGGTAACAACAACGCCAACAATTTGAGCCTTTTTGTCGACCTATCTCTTTATTAACAAAAATATTCAAAAAAAAAAAAAATTAACTACCGGATTTTTGAAATGAACAAAAACAACCGGATTTTTCAAAATTTTTGAAATTTCCAGTAGCTTCTGGAAATTTGAAATTTTCGGTATTGAAAATACAACTACCGGAAATTTCATTGACCAAATTTCCGATAGTTAATTTTTTTTTTTGAGGTAATTTTTTTTTACCGCTCACGTGAATGAATTTACGAGGGATAAAATTGGGTTTTTAGCAAATTGGAGGGTACAAGTTTAAATGTGGGGGTACAAAAGGCAACAGTCCCATTTCGGATGGTCAAAGTCAAGAAGTGTAGCACTGGTGCGGCAAGTCCAATTAAGCCCGAAATTTTACGTAATTTTATAGGCCTGAATTTATCCACTCATGTTTAAAAAAATCACGCATTGATGAATACATGCTCATGACAAATATCCATATAAGAAGATTCTACTCCGCATCCCACTTACATCTCGTCTCCTCAATCAATGTAAAAATTATATATTTATATTTTAATTATTTACAATAAATTTTAAAATTAAAAGTTTCAAAAGTTTTAAATTTTTGAAATAAGAATTACATTTTAAAAATTTATAAAGTTTCAAATCTAGAAAGTTTCGAAATTTTCCTAATTTGAAAGTTTTGAATTGATTGAAATTTTTGAAAATTCTGAAATTTCCTATTTCAGAAGTTTCGAATTGTTCCACAGTTTCAAAAATTCTAAAAATTGTAATTTTGAAACTTTTGAATATTCTTGCAAGCAGTTTTAGCTGGAAATTTTATAGATAATTAAAAAGATAAAATTATATTTTTATATCAATTGAGAGGTGGTAGATTTATACATGGAGGTGCAGGGTAAAAAATGTTAAACTTTTGTTAGTGACACTTTTCTATATATAATTAGGGTCGGTTCAAGGGAGTTGCAAACAAAAAAATCACATTTATTTTTAGAATTTAATTATTATGTGTTCTCAATGTAAAAAGTTTTATATTGTTAATACGCTACAATTATTTATGAACATATTTTGAGATGTAATGAAATAAAAAGCAAATCCCTTTAATAATCTAACAAATGCAATTGATTGACAATCTATCCATCAATAATATAGATAAACTAAAATTTTATTTTTGTATTGTTTAAAATTGTAAAAACTATAACTAGGTTACTAATTTGTGTTGTTTACTAATTTTTAAAAAGTGTTAGTTTAATTTCAATTTAACCCTGCACATTTGTTGGATCGACAATCTATTATGAGAAGAAATAGCTTACTTTTTATGTGAAAAAGAAAAAAGGCAATTAGATGCTCTCAAATTAGTGACTTAGTTACCTAACTTGGTCACACTACTTTTTATCAATACAAAAATGCCATTTGTGCGGTTTTATATTATTGAGTAGAGCGCGTTTATTAGTAACGTGACTTTAAATGATTAATTGTTATATATTATATCCAATTAAACTCAACATCAAAATGAAATATGATATTATATTTGATGAGCGACAAATGCAACACAACATGCCTCTCTTCAAGGAAATTTAGATTGGAAATGACTAGTTAAAATGCATACCATATCTGGAAAATGGCTCATGGAAAGCTAATGCTCTATTAATAATGTGACGTTGTTAAACATTTTTGAACCAAAGTCATAAAATTGGACTACAGGAGTAAGTTTTTCAACTTTTGAACCAAACTTTGATTGAATGAAATAAATCAACTCCATTGTCGGCGGGACCCTATGGCCATGCCCGTGGACACTCATTTTTTGTGTGGGGAGTTAACATCTTTTGGAAATATCGTAATTCTTTGATCTTCTCCCAACATACCATTTTAGAGAGGTATATTTGATATCAAGTCATCAATCAAGTTGATTTTGTTCATACTTCCCTTTACGGACAACATCTGATTAACGTCAATCCTTAATATCCTTTTGTATGGTTAAGCCTCAATAGGTGAATTTAAAATGAACATTGATGGAGCAACTTCTACTAGCAATGGCACTTCTGCTTGTAGCGGATTAATTTGAGATCATAATGGATGTTTTAAATGCTTTTTTTTATCTAAAATTAGTTATAGTAGTTCTATCTTTATTGAAATATGGGCACTCTGTTGTGGCATCATGTTGGCCCGAGATTTCCTTATCTAAAAACTTACCTTCAAAAATGATTTTCTATATTTTTTTTAAATGGCCAAGAAATGTCATATTAACTATACTCCTCTTAAGCATCTCCTCAAAGACATATTTGTAATAGTATCTTCTTTTCAAGAGAAACAAATAACTATCCTTTAGTCATGTAAGTCTTGACTGCTACACAATTTAAAAAGTAATAAAATAAAATAAATAAATAAGTTGAATGTACTATATTGGAGTGTTTGAAAGAAAATCAACATTAAAAGATTATACAACACATCTTTTTTAAATCTTAAATGAGTGTTTTTAAAAGAAATGAAAATAATTATGAGTAATATTTTTTTTTTTTTTGAAAGTAATATTATAAAGAGAACTAATGAATTTGAAAATTTATTCAAAATCTTTCAAAATTATTGTCTCATATTTTTCAAGTTCACTCTTGTTCGAGGTAGTGTTGGAGTCTCACATAGTAAAGGTTCAAGGTTATGAGACTATTGGATGCATATATATGATTATGTATCTTTATATTTTGAACTTTTATATATAAGAGTGAGATCCAAACACATTTAATATGATACGAGAGTTGGAGTTAAGGATATAAGCATTGAACCCATAATCTTATGCTAGACGTGATGGTGAATATTGAAGTTGTGTTGGAATCTCACGTTGTTGGAGAGTTCGTGAGTACAAGAGTAACGACAAACAAATGTTTTAGATATTCAAGAGACTTTGACACTAAATCTATGTAACTTTTCTAATATACTCAAGCCAAATTAATTGTACTACTTATTGAGAACTCTAAGGTACAAGAACAACAACAAATCAAATACTTCAAATTCACATGAGACTTTAACACTTCATCTTTATCTAAAACGGCATATATATATATATATATATATATAAGTTATTTCTATTATATATCAAACATTTACTTCACTCCTAATTAATGTGAGACTTATCACTCACACTTGAATTAAATATATCTCTGAACATTTTAGCTAGTTTTTGGAAATAAAATACAAACATATTTAACATATTTATCCTCAAAAGTTTTTGTTTCTCTCCAAACATTGCCTAAGGATTTGGAAATATGAGTGACATCCCTTTCATATTTAATAGTGAACTTATTTATAATCAGTATAAAATTAACCATTCAAACTTAAACTTAAACTGAATAATGTATCACTTTTTAAAATGAGATATTTTCTTGTTCCTCTTCTTCAAATATTAGTTGTAAAGCTGAGCCCACCACAAATCACACACACCAATCAAGAAGATGACTCGGTTGAACTACGTTATTACTTCTTACATGAAGGTGCATGCTCATTTCTGATCTCTCCATGTCATGAATATATTTCTTTATGACCCCCAAATCTGTGATGCACGTGCCATGGTGCGTAAAGAGTAAGGTTGCTCACTAGACCAAAGAAAGTAGCATATGGTTTGGGACCCAAAAACATGACACCCAAGCTTTATTATATCAGATTATTATAAATTATTATGTGGCATATGATGCATATAGCACAATAGAAATAGAACATGGATGTTTTTTTTAGCCGTTCTAGTCAAAACAAGAAACATAGTAGCAACAAATGGACAATAATATTTTAACACAGCATATGTTGTATCGTAGCAGTTATCTCATTCTCATCATCCACTTGGAGAGAGTGACAGTATACATTTGAAAAAGTAAAAAAAGTGAAAAACTAAGAGCATAACAGGTGACATTTAAATATGGGTTAAATTGGGCTTGGAATTATTTGCGATCAAGTTACCTACACCTATGCCCAGAAACCTTTATTAATTTTACAATTTGTAGATATTTATTTATCTTAAAAAAATTATTTCTCTAAAATAAATTAACATGGCAAGAGTAATTTACA
This sequence comes from Cicer bijugum, assembly GCA_037974875.1. Classification (NCBI taxonomy): domain Eukaryota; kingdom Viridiplantae; phylum Streptophyta; class Magnoliopsida; order Fabales; family Fabaceae; genus Cicer; species Cicer bijugum. The sequence goes on from JBBPBT010000517.1 coordinate 3,228,350, forward strand.
TATCTTTTTTCTATATTTTTTTTATCCACACTATTGCAAATAATATGTCTTACTCAATATGAGACATTAATTTATGTAGCAACGTGTAAAAGATATTTAATAAACTAAAAAAATAATACTTATTAATTTAATTTTTTTATTTTTAGGAGAATAATATTCTAGTAATTTAAAGTTCGGCCGAAACGTACATATAAAATCTTGTTAAGAATTGTTTTAGTCAAAATTCAAATTTATATTTTTCTAAATGATTAATTATTAATTAAAGTTTATTATCTACTAGATTACTAATTTAATGAGTAACTCCTTCTATCACGTGGAAATACTTTGAGAAACTTCTATCACAAGCTGCCTTGCAATTAGTCTTTCACTAATTTGCCAGCATAGATCATGCTTTAAGAATATAATTAAGCATGCCTACATATGTAATGCACAATTTCACGTGCACTACTTCAACGTAAATCAACTAATATAACGATCGTTTCATATTTCATGACAGTTTGCTTTTAAAAAAAAATTACAGCAGAACAGTTTAATAATTTTTTTAATTAGTATTTCCTAATTTTCAATATATTGTACAAATTTTCTAAAAAAAAATTAAACATATTGTACAAATGAAATTACTTGAGTAAGTTGCATAACATTTCCCCTGCATTTCACAAAAAAAAAAATGTTGCTAATTGTTTTGAAGTCAATAATTAATGGTAAACAGTGTTATATAAAAAATAATAATATTAATTACTAATACTACTCTAAGATATTGCGGTTGATAATCATTAAAGTGAGCGATTGAAGGAGTATATGGAAAGAGTACTCTGCGTCAATAAAATTGTACTAGCATGAAATAATAATTCATAATAATAATAATTATGGGTCAAAGCTGGACTCATTTGGATCACTCATTGTAAACTACTAGTACTAACATCCAAATTGATAGTGACTGTATTTGAGGGTTTGTGTTTATGATGTGAAGAAAATAGTGCAAATTATTGCAGCTTCACAAGTAGGAAGGAGGTTGCAACATCAATTCCAATTGAATGAGATTTAAAAAGTAATTGTTCTATTCATTCTCCTACTTTTTTTTTAAAGTAATAAATAAAGAGAAATTAATTAGATCAAATCTTTTAAATAATTGGCACTAACTATGTTTTTAAAATCAAACAACAATGCATACGGTTAAATTTTTAAAATAAATTCTTAATTAGATGGTTATCAAATATAATTTACAGTTAACCAAAAAATTGCTGACGATTATTTAATTTTTGTATAAGAGTATCATTTTTCTTTAATTCTTTTACTCTAAAGAGAAGAAGCTCTAGTATTCGAACTCACATTTTACTAAATAATTCATATTGAAACTCATTAACAATTTGTTTTCGATTATTTGACATACATCATCGTTATTTAGTTCAAGAATATATATGAATCCAAAAGTAATTAAATATTTTTATAAAAGAAGAAGCAGTTAATTTGTTATTATTTCTTAAACAGAAAAATATTAATAGAAGATGAAGTTTGATGGGAATAGAAACCTTTGTCGAAAAGGAACAACAATTTTGTCTAGTGAATATAGAAAAAATAGATTGGTCCACTAATTAATAATTTATTATTTATTAAGTGTCACTTGAACCCAAAAAATTATCTCAGATGAATGTTATTCACAACTTTTAATATAATTTTTATTATTTTTTATATTTACATTTTATTGATTATTATATATCTAACTTATAAAACATTATTATATTTTATATAATAATATATATAAACTTAAATAACTCCACGAGAGAGTAATTATTTCACTTAGCTGTAATTATGGAGGCCCACGACTTTATGATAAATGTCTGGAGTTGAAGATCATGCAAACCCAGTGAAAAGTGAATGTGAATAAATAGCACTTCTTGTCATTCAAAGAATATAAATTAGCACTTCTTAATTGGGGTCAGTTGGGCACTAGGGTGCATGAGTTAGCCAAAAAAAAGTATGGTTCAAGTACTTTTGTTACTTTTTACTTTTTTGGTCTAAGTAATTTTGTTATTTAATTAACTTATCAATTATGTTAATTTATTTTTATTTGATTTAATTTAATTTATCTAACTGGCCCTACAACCGAAGAGTAGGGACAAAGCAATTATAAAAAAATAAAAAAAGTGGGAAGAAGCATCAATTAAAAACCAAAAGTGCATCTCATGAACCATACAAGATTCTAGTTCTAGTTGATAATTAAACAATTAAACAGCAGAATCCCAACATGAAGTCCTTTCATTGTTCAAAGTTGAATAATAGATTAATTGGATTAATATATACTCTTTCAGTTGAGTTATTTATCATTTTATTTAATAATTAATTATTATTATTATTGATGTAACTAAATATCATTAAAAGTGAGGTTGAACAGAGATTTTACTGTTAAAAATAATTTTTTAAATGTTTTAAAAACTATTCTCTCGTAGATGATGGCAAGCCCGAAGATGAGTTTTTCAAACCTTTAGATTTGAGCTGAGCTAAAGAGTGAGAGAAAATATGAAAATGACACACACAGTTTTATACTGATTCACCCAATGAAGGTTATGTTCAGTTCTCACACTCTTGTGAGATTTCACTAATGTTCAAACTGATCAACCTCTCATAGAGGATGATTACTAATTGTGTATTATTTAGCTTCACCAAACTTATAATGAGGTTTCAGATATTTTCAAGTGTATCTCACATGGAAATTACAATGTGATATAAGAGTGATTGATTCTAAATACTTTCTCAAATGATTTACAAAGATCTAATGTAGGATTGTAGAAAGTATGAAGAGATGATGGATGTTGCTTCTTGAAAGTTTTAAGATTCTTGATCTTTTTAATACAATGTTGTTGTGTATTTGTAATGAAGAATTTGCTGTCTTTTATAGAAGTCTTGAGATGTTCGTTTCATGTGTCAAGCTTTTTATGACCGTTGGAAAATCAATTCAAAAAGCCCAAGGTCTTTTCTTATAATTACGAAACTGCCATGCAGCTCTCCTTGGACAGATGCAGTATATCCTCTAGTACGAGGTTGCAGATTTTCTGGAAACTTTGGGCATGTGTTGTCCTTTTCTCTTTCCTTTCTTTAAGGTTTGCAAGACCATGTGATGTCTTTTTCGTTCTCCTTTCTTCAAGGCTTGTAAGGGCTTCAAGTGAAGTCCTTTTCTCTTTCATTTCTTTAAGACATGTGATGACTTTCACTTTTAGCATGTTTGATATTGCCTTTTTGAAGATTGACTTTATATTGTTTTTAATTCACACAAGAGTGATCTATAGGTATACTTGTAGCATTTGCACATGATATGATGGGTTGGTTTCAAAAGTGTTGGAATGATTTTCAAGATATTGACCATAGACACATCCTAGTGTAATCATTTTTTGTACCTTTCTTTTGCTATCTTACTTGTTTTTTTATATGAATACACTCAAAAGCACAGATTAGTTGTTAACACAATTATAATATTTTAAATAATTTTATTATCATTAAAATCATTTCAGAGAGATTTTATCTCAATAATTATTTGATTTTTTTCTTGTACACAAACATCAAATAAAATTTGTTTTTTTATGTTATTTTTATTTTTTTTCTATAATACTGTTAATCATTTATTATATCATCTGATATATTTCTCTTTATTCCATAAATAACTAACATCATTTGATAAATGAATAATTAATATATTAAACTTAAAAAACGAGTATTAAATAGAAACAAAACTTTTTATGTAAATATAATAATTAAAAAATAACTGAGTAAATAATATGTAATATTAACATAAAATTCAAATAAATAAAATAAAAATACTTTTTTATAAAATAAATAAACTCTAAATCGTTAGTCACTCTAATTCTGTATAGTTGAACAAAGTTGAAGAATTAAAAGAAATATCATAAAATAATACATTTTGAACAGTGAAATTGAACAACTCATAAGTAATTTCTCTAGAGTCATAATAAACATCACTTCCACTTTAATGTAACTTAAATTATATTTTCAATTATTATTTGATATATTATTTTGAAAATATTAATTCTAATTTACATATATGATACTAAAAATGTGTCAACATAAAAAATAAAAAATAAAGATAATTTAATAAAATATTTATTCTGTTTTTTTGTTTATAGCCAGTTTTTATTTACGTGAAACTAAAAAAAATGATTGTGAGAAATGTAAAATATATTGTATTGGAAAAAAGGAGCTTATATAGGTAGAGCTGTCTGCAGCAGAGTCTTTCGTTTGGTTAATAGGAAATATCGAGATTTTGTTACTCTTATTGGTTGGATGCACCGCATAAGCATAAAGTTAAAACGCGTTTAATTGGGGCCCAACTACATAAAAGAGCAAATACGTAATTATAACGGTGAATTGTTCTTTTTCTACTGTACGAACGTAATCCTGGATTCCACCAGAGTCTACGTGAACACTAATCAAAGGTTTGGAATTTACTGTTTGGAATTACATTATTAGAGTTGTTGTCATCTTAATTTTTAAAAATAGTAAAATTATACGTTTTATCTTGATTTTGACAATTCTAATATAATATTAAAAATATACAAAAAAAAATATATTTAATATATATATATATATCTTCAATCAAATCAATTGATGTAGTTTTTATGAATATTTTAGGATCTAACTTAAAAATACAACTTTGTTGTATAATTTAATCTACGTATATGTGAAATAAAATAATCTCTTTATTTTCAATTTTTTTGAAACAAAAAAGAGTTGAATGGCTTGTTTTGGTAAAATATGGTACAAGGAGTCTAATAATTGGGGTATGGGATATGATTTTCAGACTATAGTAGTACCATAAAGTTTTGTTGAGAACAGTATCAAAGATCCAGTCATTAATGTATATGTAAAATAAAGTAACCTCTTTATTTTTAATAATTTTTTAAACAAAAAAGGGTTGAATGGTTTGTTTTGGTAAACTGTGGTACAAGGGGTCTAATAATTGGGGTATGGATATGATTTTCAGACTATAGTAGTATCATAAAGTCTTGTTGAGTATAGTATTAAATATCTAGTCATTTTATATTTAATCATCTTCAATTGAATATAAATGTTAAGTTGATTTTGTTTTTGCGATATCCGTATCCAAACAAAACTCTAAGATTTTGTGTTTGGCTCTTATTAACAATTTTTTAAAGATACTAGTTCAAAAAATAAAAATATTGTATTTAAAATATTACTACTCCCATAATAATTATTTTTTTTAGTAAATTTTTGTTTATATTTAAAATTAGAGGAAGTAATTTTTCAAAGGACATAAGTGCATTTAATTTGTTAAAAATAGTACTATATTTTAATAAATTTTATATTATTTTATTTGTGTTCTTCCTCATATACCAAACTTCGTATATGACAAAAATTGTCCACTAACTTGAAACTTTATCATTAATATTACTATTAATGTCATGTTTTTATTCTTCTGCAAATCAAATGAACTTCGTAATTTTTTTTATTAATTCCTTTGTTACATTTATAGTCTCTAAATTATATCAATTCACTTTCTAACATCCTCTTCTCAATATATATTATTAAATCGACTAAAATTTATATTATAACTCTTTCGTCGGGATGGGAGTTTAGAAAATCATCATATTTAAATAAAAACAATTACATAAATGTATTGAATTTCATATTTTCAATCATAAAACTTTAATACATTAAGTATATGGATACTCTCATTTTCAAAAAGTTCAACATCTAATTTTTATCAAATGTGAGACTATTACTCACACTTGAATCATCTTTCAAACATAGGCATTTTTCATCCACATGTTATCGGAACATGTCACTTGACTACCATTCTCATGAATACTTTAAATTCAAAGTTTCATCACTTTAACCAACCATTAACTCTAATACCACCACTTTTGGGTCATGAGGAGAGGCTTGAAAGTCATCATATTGAATTAAGAGCAACCATATAACTGATTGGATACGATATCTTTATTCAAAATATTAAAATATTACGTATATGAGTTCATTCACTTATATAGTGTTAAGCATATGTTTTTACATCAAATATAGGACTCTTACTCGCATTTGCTACACTATAAGAAACTCACTAAATTTATGTGATATCTACACAAATTTCGACCAAATTAAAAAGTTATCATTTTGTTACAAGATATAAGCAACAATTAATCCAAAAAATATCAAATACATTAATTTTTTGACTAATTTTTGCTTATATTTTTTAACGGAGAAAATATGTTTAAAAGACCGTGTTAAAAAGTGTGTTGATATATCTCTTCGTGACAAAATATAAAATAAAATTTTACATAATTTATTCTCTCAGACCCATAATAAACGAGTTATTTGAACATTTTACACGTATTAAAAAAATAAAAATAGAAGAGCGAGAATGATAAATTTACTAAATTACTCTTATTAATTAGTGGCTTATTTACTATAAACTTTAATGCAAAGCATCAAATATTAACTTAGAGGTCATTTAAGTAATATTAATTAGAGTATAAGATTGGTAAAAAAAAAGTAATAATCATTTAAAATTTGAGATGTTCATTTTTTTTGGACAATTTTATTTACAAACGAATCATTCATTAGGAAATTTGAGTAAACAATATCATGAGTAATTTACAACATCGTACTACTAAATTTGAGCTTTTAAATGAGATTTAAAAATTAACTT
>JBBPBT010000517.1:3238705-3253327 GCA_037974875.1 Cicer bijugum
AAAAAATGATTTAGTAAAATGTCATGCATCAGAGTGATTTGTGTAATAATGAATAGATGAAATAATAAATTTCTTAATTTCCATAATTATTTTAATTAAATTTTATATTTAGAGATATATTTTAATAGATAAAATACTTATATACAGACTACAATATGCGTTGGATTATTAAAATGTATGTTTTAAAAAAAATTATTTTATAAATATACTTTTACTTCAAAATAAGTATTCTATGACATAATTTATATTTTGAAATATTTTTCTACAAAAATTATTTGATAATATAAAATTTATTTGAATTATATAATCAAATATACTTTAAATATGTATTTACTAAAAAAAAGTATATATTCTTTAAAATTATATCTATAACTATAACATTTAGTGGAAAATAAATTAAAAACAAATGATACAAACAAAAAGTAAAAAATGCAGTTTAAAAATTACATTTAAGTTGAGAAATAAAAAATGAATCATACATATACTTTACAAGAGCGAGAGTATCTAACTTATCAGAAAATGTTTACAGTAACTTTGACGCTTCCTAAAACTAAAACTAGGATTATTTTGATGAAATAATCCAGTCAAGTCAAAAGAAAATAAAATAGTAATATAATTATTTAGTTAATAAAAATATTTCCAAAGTAAGATAAAAAAATAATAATAAAACGTTGTCACGCCTTTTCACCCCTCCCATAAAGCAGCAAATACCGTTCGCTCTCTCTCCTTAAACCGTTCTCTTCCCACACAAAAAAGCACACCATTCACACACCTCACTCGCTTCCTTTTCCTTTTCCTTTCACATTTCACACACTCCCACTCTACTATCTTCACTCCCAAACCGTTTCTCTCTCTCTGATTCTACTCTATGCATCTATGAACCTCTATCTTCCCTTCATTTCACCATTCACTACCTCTTCAACACTACCTTCTTAACACTCTCACGCTCACGGTTTCTCTCTCGAGTATTTTTTTATTATCATTTTTCTCTAATTAAAAAAATCTTATAATAATTTCTTCTCCAAAATGGAAAAGAAACAGGGTTTCTTCTCAGCCCTCAAAGAAGAAGTGGTTCGCGGCCTCTCACCCTCGCGTTCTCGCTCTCGCTCTCGCTCAACCAGCCCGGCCCGAACCGCTTCACCAGTTTCCGGTCTATTCACTAGAAAAAAACATCACTCCAACCAAACCCCGGACTCTTCCCTAGCAAGATCCGGGGGTTTGAGGCCGTTAGGCGAGACATTAACGCCGTTAATCGAGGGCCCCGATTCAGATAACGGAGATCCGAAGAGAATCGGGTCGGGTTTAGGGAACTGGATGAAAGACCAGCTATCACGTGCTCCTTCGGTTTCGTACAAGAGGTCTGATCTGAGACTTCTGTTGGGTGTAATGGGTGCGCCGTTGGCACCTTTTCACGTCTCTTCCACTGACCCACTTCCTCATCTTAGCATCAAGGACACTCCAATCGTGAGTTTTTTTTTCTCTTTCTTTTGGATGCTTGTGGTTTGGATTTTTGGCCATTTTCTTCTCTCTGTCTTGTTATCACATTCAAAATATGCTATGTTCATTTTTTTTTCTTCCGTCTGTTAGCTTATTATATCATATGGTGTTTTATGCACTTTGTCATGTTTTGATTCTATGGAATATTCGATTCGGTTTTTATTTCTAATGTTGCAAATTTTAGTTTAATCTGCTGTTGTGTGCATGTAGGTGTTTCAGTTAATGACTGGATATTGAGAGAGATAAGAACACATTTTAATATTCTAACTCAATTAATCTATAGCATAACCAAGTTTTTAAGCTAAATAGTAATAGCCAATGCCTTCAAGCTGGTGTCTCTTTTTTAGTTAAGGGGGCGATCTATGATATTTATATTATTTATTATTAATTAAAGTGACACGAATGATACTTTTATATGTGATTTGTACTACGTCCTTTGAGGACCTTTGAGGTTGAAAGGTCGAACTTGTAGAGCCAAACAGACACTCCATGGACTAAAAATTATATTTCATTTAACATAAATTAGCGGCATTCCCTTGAGTTCAGTTATGTTAATACTAGGCTTTTGGGGGGAAAATGCTTTAGTAATTTAGTTGCACTTACTCCTTCAATTAATATACAGGTGCCTGGCCTGTGTGGTTATTTGATCCCATTTTGTAATTTTTAATAAGAAAAAACAAGTACGTTTCCAAATCGATGCTGGAATACAAATTTTATAAACTTTTTGATGATTTGTTCATGGATAACATTGCAGGAAACGTCGTCTGCACAGTACATACTGCAGCAGTACATAGCAGCCTCTGGGGGGCTGAAATTGCAGAACTCTATACGAAATGCATATGCAATGGGGAAGGTTAAAATGGTAGCTTCTGAATTTGAAACTGCAACTAGGGTAGTGAAGAATCGGAATACTTCTAGGTGTGCAGAGTCTGGTGGATTTGTGCTCTGGCAGATGAACCCTGACATGTGGTATGTAGAGCTTGCTGTTGGAGGAAGCAAGGTTCATGCTGGCTGCAATGGCAAGCTTGTTTGGAGGCACACTCCTTGGCTTGGTGCTCACACTGCAAAAGGACCAGTGAGGCCTTTGCGTCGTGCACTTCAGGTTGCATTTTTTTTTTCAGTGTTCTTTCTGCACAAGTACTACCATTTGTTTTGATTTTTAGCATTCTGTTTCTATTTTCTCTCTAGTCTTAAAGGTGTTTATTTTTGTTTATTTAGGGTCTTGACCCTAGAACCACTGCCAGCATGTTTGCTGATGCCAGATGCATAGGAGAGAAGAATATTAATAGTGAGGATTGCTTCATCCTTAAGCTCTGCACTGATCCTGAAACATTGAAGTCTCGGAGCGAGGGTCCTGCCGAGATCATAAGGCATGTCTTATTTGGCTACTTTAGTCAGAAAACTGGACTTCTTGTTCACATTGAGGATTCTCACTTGACCCGCATCCAATCTAATGGAGGTGACACTGTCTATTGGGAAACCACAATCAATTCATTCCTCGATGATTACAGGCCTGTGGAAGGGATCATGATTGCCCACTCAGGGCACTCTGTCGTGACTCTTTTCAGATTCGGTGAGATGGCCATGAGTCACACCAAAACAAAAATGGAAGAAGCCTGGACAATTGAAGAGGTTGCATTCAATGTTCCGGGTCTCTCGTTAGATTGCTTCATTCCCCCAGCCGATTTGAAGACGGGTTCCATCAGTGAAGCTTGTGAACTTCCTCAGGATGAAAGAGGAAAGAACTCCCTAGCAATACATCGAACCAAAGTTGTTGCGCTGGAGAAATCACATGAATGCAGCATTGATAAGATGATATGGAAGATGGAAATCTAACGATGGGAGTAAGATCAATTCATGGCAACTGTTCATAGCAGTCATTAGATTTTGACTACTAACGTTTAGATTTTAGAGTAGGGGTTAATTTCAGTTGGTTCTTCGTGGAAGTTTGTTTATGCCTCTATATATAGTCTGTAAATAGAGCGTAAAAATTCACGGGTTTTATGCAGACCAGAGTGAATATTTATACTCGATGCAGAATCCGACTATGGAGTTGGAGCTCGTTTTTCCACTTCGGAATAGAGCAAAATGGAGGTTGAATTTTTAGTTTACCTTCCATAAATGAGGGAAGGTGGTGAAGCTTTGGTTAGTAGACCCATTAAACTTTTGTTACTTAGCAACTTATCTAAAAGCTCAGTGTCGGTGGTAGTAATATTAAAGAGACTGCCACTGACCAAATCCAGGTTGACTCTAACTGCTTCTATGTGGTGTAGAAGTTCATTCTGTGTTTGAAAATGTAATGTATCGAGGGTGTTTTTGATAGCTGGGGTAATATAGAGTTACTGAGACAATACTCAGTTTGAATTGATGTACCCAACATCTCTAATATCAGTAATGTCTTTTGGTTTGTGTTATGATGCAATTTCCTCAGTTCTCCTGAGAGATTGAATCTGTCACATAATTAATGGTTTTGACAGATATATGCTATCTCTGATATTTCTACTATTTTTTTTACTAGAGTTTCTTTTACTATTCTTTTCTAGAGTGTGAATTCTACCTGCATTAATTTACTTGTTTTTTCATTTGTCACTAGATATTCGGGGATTTCTTTTATGCGGTGTAATTTTGTCGGCTTAAGAAGGCAATGTAAAAAAAGTTTAGTCTAAGAACAAAAAAAATTGGTCTATTTTTACTGTAGGATATATTTGGATTGGTGGTGTAGGATGAAATTAAGCAGAATTAAATGAAAATGGGTAGTGTACTTATTAAAAAGATTATTCTTAGTCCGCCTTATTTCACCGTATACCATCAATTTAAAGTTGAGTTCTCAATGGAATATTTATGTTAAAGATTCAACTCAAATTGAGTTCGAATCTTGCAAAAGTTTTCACTATAAAAAAAAATGGAATTTTTATGGAAATTGAGGCCACTATACACTCTTCAATTTTATCAATTCATACTAGTATTTATGATCATTTGTGTTACAGAGTGAAATCATGTGTCCAAATAATATATAAAATTAAGGTTTAATTACAGTTTTGATCCCTTTATTTTTGCTGAATCGCAAAAGTAGTCTCTCCAGTTTTGGTCCCTAAATAGAATTTTGATCTAAAATTTGATGAAATTTCATTTTTTTTAACGTCGTATTACACAATTTATAATTATATATTTTAAGTAAAATTGTTAAAAATGAGATCTTGAGACATGGTGTGACTTAAATAAATGTAAAAAAAAATAAAATTTCATGAAATTTTGGATTAAAATTCTGCTTGGGGGACCAAAACTGTGAAGAAACAAAATTGAGGGACTATTTTCACGGGAATAAACTGTGATTAAGTTTAAAATTAAATTTTTTAAAATAAAAATATTTGATGAATGATATTTTAATTATGAAAATATGTCGTGTCATATATGTACTATACTTGAAATTGTCTCAACTTAGTTAATCTAAGAGTTGATAAAACACACTGATATACATGTGCCTACAAGGAGTGAGATGCTTCTTTGCCTTGTTAAAAACAGTTTGTCTCCTCAAATGCATGTGTGTAGGCTTCCCTCTTTGGTCAAAGAGCAAAATGGAAGGTTAATTGGGAATATAACTTTATTAAATAAATAAAAAATACTAATATAGTGAATGGAAGCCAGAAGGAATTGAGAATAAATAAATAAAGTAAGGAAATTTGGTTTGGTGTGTGATGAAAAGCCATGTGTGTGAAAGCGTGATTATGGAACGGCCACGAGGTTCGATGCCTCTAAACTCCCAACTGATCTATCCACACAGCTTCGTTTCCCCTTCTTGCTCATTCCTCACACCACTTTATTTTATTTTTTATCCAAACCAAAAGTAGTCAATAGAGACTAGTATATGATTTATTTTTTTGTTTCATGTTGTTTCTACTCCTTTATTCATGGAGGATGGGTTAGTTGAACAATGTTGTTATGTGCATTTATATTGTTGTTAGGTTAGCTCTATTTTAGATGCCATGTGAATTACGTAAGTCTACAGTAATAGTTTGATCAATTCATTCCGTTTCATAATATAAACAAACACGAGTTTAAAAAAAATAATATATATAGTACAAAATTTGGTTAAAATTTATCAAATTCTCGCCAGAAGTTACTTTAAACTGGCATTATTGTTCATAAAATGCAGAAATAAACATTTTTAGTAGTTAAATTTTTAAAAAAATACAATTTATTTTAAATTTTATATAAAAAATTAAATTAATATGCATTCACTTTGTATAGTTTAAAGCGATAAATCACGAAGTGGAAAAATGACATAAATCTAGTTTGACAAATTGATTTTCATTAATATTCTCTTATGTTTTTACGAGCATAATTAAATAGACTTTGTATTTGACAATATTGTGAGGTTGAATAGTATAGGTTGTATTCGAATATAAATTATGTATATAAATTTTTAATAATAGTAGAGAAGAAAAAAAAAAAATAATCCTCTACTCAACTGTGTACACATTTGTGGCCATCACCACCCCATGTATCATATATGCTGAATTAATTGGTTATCTACGGTTAGCAAAACACAAATTTGACTTGGTTGGTTGGCATCTAATTAAGAAACCCACTTAATAAAATCACTTTTATCACAAAAGTTTAAAAACAAAATGAAAAAATTGTTTGTTGTAGTCCTATTGTAGACCAAGATTATGAGATTTGGGGAGAATGCTGTAAAAAAAGATGTTGATGGCTGTTTGGCCTTTTGCCTTACTTTAATTTTCAATTTTCAATCTCTATCCATCCCAATCACACTTGACTAAAGTCCAGGTAGCTTTCTTTTCCTCTATTTTACTATTTCAAGATGTGAATGTAATTAACTCGTTGATATGGACAATGCAACCAATTTTTATTGAGTATGATCCTTTTTTCTATTTTCGTTGATATAGTAAGAGTGTACATTCTAAAACGGTAAATTTGGAAAAGAAATATTGCCAATTCACCTAAGCCTAGTGAACTAACATAACAGTACATGATATTTGTTAGGTACTAATTGTAATGATAGCTATGTGCTCACACACGATAATTGCCAAAACACAAGTACATAATAGAATAATATAAATTGAAAATTTTACTATATAGCTAAAAGTCAAATTGAGTTGAATGTTTGATTTAGTTGTCTGGAAGTTGAGTTTCTATAGGTCATGCAACCTTGGACCAAACAAGTTTGTCCCATATATATTAACTACATTTTTTATTGAAGAAATATAACTGCATTCATTAGGAGTGGGACCTTTAAACATTAGTAGTTTGTATATTATAATTGATACTATTATGTCAGAATTTAATAAAAAAATGTTACTCGATATTGCTAACCTTCCTTCTACTAATTAGTGTTCACATTTCCTAATAGTTCAGCATTCGTTGGCAAAAGGGACCAAAAATTTAGAATTAACTTCAACATCAAAATATCTAAATATCACTCCCTCTCCTTCAACTTACTTTTAATCAAAAATAAATTTTTAGTTTAATTTAAAATAATTTTTTTCCAAGTCAGAGCTAAGCACACACACGTATATAATATTGTGAAAAGTATACTCAGTGGCTACATATCAATTTGGGCCACATTAGCTGTAAAAGTTCACAAAATAATAGTAGGCCAACATGTAATTGTACGTAGAATGCACAAGTCTAGGCAATTGCCTTGACTTTGTAACCCTCTATTTCACTGACATACTTAGCATAATCCTGAAAACCAGGAGGGGTTTAGGAGTTGTTCATTATTTATTTGGTTGACTTGACTCAGTGACCACTTGAAAGAAATTCATGACACATGATAAAATGTTCAACTTAGAATAGTACTAATACACTATGATCACTCTATAGTGAAAATGTCATGTATGAAATGAGTGTCGGCAGAGGGAAGGTTCCCTTTCTTTTGGTCTGCAGAGATATGGAGACAAAATTATTATAGTGAGACGGGACCTGCAATTAATTGATGCATATTTATTTATGACACCGTCCTAACTAGTTGTACCATTGCTTCCGTTTCTACTGAAATTAAGAGTATCCTACTCTTCACTACACAGTGTGTCTTTACTTAAATGCACATCAGCAACAGGTGAGAAAATGTGGATTGTTAACATATGAGTGCTAAATGGGTACAGTTACAGATACAGTGGTTTATATGGATATTTGAGTCCTCACATTTTATTTGATCGTTACAGGATTTAACTTCTTGGTGGTCACTAATCCACTCCTCAATATTTGTTTAACTTGTAAAAAGAAATATTATCAAATTTGAAATTTTCGACAAACTCATTAATTTTTTCTTTTATTATCAGATCGTGGGATCAGACAAAACAACAAAAAAAAGAAAAAGTATCAACCTAATTTGTTTACCATAAATTTAATATGTCGCAGAGTTTGGATTTCGTACCCTTAATTTAAATTATAGTAAAAAAAAAAAAACTATTGATTCAAATATACTCTTTTATTTTTAATACTAAATTGTCACACTTTGAAAAAAATAATATCAAAATGTCTTACTTTTTAGCTTTAATTGCTGATCACAATCTGGGGATACGACCTCCTATAGAAGAAAATTTTCAAATTCAATTGATGGTCGCATCCTGGGGATGCGACCTCCTACTAGCCCATTTTGATTTTTTTATTTGTCCATTTTGCCCTTATGTATATTACATATATTATATATGTTATTATTACATATTTTAAAAATAATTATAACATTAAAATAATTAATTAAAATAATAAAAATAATTAATTTATTAATATTATATAATTGTTACTAATTATAATAATAAATAGAATAATAATAATAATAATTAAAATAATAATAAAAATAAAATTCTATTAATAAAATAAAAATAAAAATATATTAAATTAAAAGAAAAAATACATTAAAAAAAAGAAAAAAATGCTACAAATAAAAAAAATATTAAATAAAAATTAATTATTTTCATCTAAATGACCTTCAGTTCCACATCTACGTGGTCGTCGAACTCGTCTAGCCCTTTGAATAATTTGAGGTTGTTGTGGTTGATCCTCGTTGTAATATGTTTGTGGATTAGAACCACTACCACTTGCTTCCGTATCATTTGGAGTTTCGACATTATACATAGAATCAAAAGCCGCATAAGTCGACTCGGGAGTTGTGCAATGAGTACCAAACAAATTAAAGAAAATTCCGATTCTCGGTCGAATTAATGGGAGTTGGTATTGTTGGCACTGAATGAACATAATATTGAGTCGGTATATCTGCAGCTTCGTGAAGATGTTGTAGTGATGATAAAGGTCGTGTTTGGTGCATGGTATTTTGTTGTGGGATTGATTGAGGCATAGAGTGAACATCGAGATATGTTGAAGGTTGCAAACGTGGATCACGCAAGCATCTTTCCACAAATATATATAATTTAGTGTGATGTGTGAACCAATTCATTTATTCTTTAGTGTGGCATAAAACACCTTGAACGTATTGACCTTGCAATGTGTAATTATGACGTTCATTCCAATGTTGAATCTCATCTTTCCAAACCACACTCCAATAATGCATTGTCTACTGTTTCAATACAAGTTACTCAATCAATCAGTCTACATATCGATACTACCGCAGAGTAATTGACATCATAAACCCAGAAGCTTTGAAATGGTTAGACAATATACCGCGAGAAGATTGGATTCAAGCATTTGATGGAGGTAGTCGTTGGGGCCAAATGACCGACAACCTTGTGGAATCGATGAACGCATTATTAAAAGAACCACACAACCTTCCCATCACTACTTTGGTCCAATCAACATATTATAAAACATGTACACTATTTCCAACCATGGCAAAACAACATGCATCAATTTTAGCTTCTGGTCAGGTATACACAGAAACATGCACGAGTTTTATGAAATCGGAAATACGTAAATCAAATAGTTATAGAGTCGATTGTTTTGATCGAAACAACCATACTTTCATGGTCCACGAGACAATTGTTCCAAAAGAAGGGCGACCAATTGGTCATTTCAGTGTAAATCTTCCTAACAAGTGGTGTGATTGTGGAAAATATCAAGCTAAACATATGTCTTGTTCACATGTGATAGGAGCATGTTCTAGCATTAAATATGATTATTGGAGCCTTATACCTGATGTGTACAAAGTGGAAACAATACTAAAAGTATACAGTGAAGCGTTCCAACCGATACCAAATGATGGATATTGACCACAATATGAAGGTGTTAAGGTGTGTCACAATCCACTAATGTGGAGAGTCAAGAAAGGTCGCCCAAAGATCAAACGCATTAGAACAGAAATGAACACTACGGATAGAGTCCCAAGAAAGTGCAGATTATGTCGGGTATCTGGTCATACTAAGAAACATTGTCCAAACGCTGCTGGCACATTTACTCAAAATTGATATATTTTTTTCTTTTGATTTAATGTCATTTTATTTTAATATATTTTTTTCTTTTAATTTAATGTATTTTTATTTTTATTTTATTAATAGAATTTTCGTTTGATTATTATTATTATTATTATTATTATTTTAATGTATTTTAATGTATTTTTTCTTTTAATTTAATGTATTTTTATTTTTATTTTATTAATAGAATTTTCTTTTTATTATTATTATTTTAATTATTATTATTATTCTATTTATTATTATAATTAGTAACAATTATATAATATTAATAAATTAATTATTTTTATTATTTTAATTAACTATTTTAATGTTATAATTACTTTTAAAATATGTAATAATAACATATATAATATATGTAATATACATAAGGGTAAAATGGGCAAGCAAAAAAATCAAAATGGGCTAGTAGGAGGTCGCATCCCCAGGATGCGACCATCAATTGAATTTGAAAATTTTCTTCTATAGGAGGTCGCATCCTCAGGTTGCGATCAACAACTGGGGCAAAAAAGTAGGACATTTTAGTATTATTTTTTCAAAGTGTGGCAATTTGGTATTAAAATTAAAAAAAGAGGATATTTGGATCAAAAACCCTAAAATAAATACTTTGTGGTACTCACTTAAAAAAAATTTTACTAGAAATTTAATTTAGTTGAAATTTTCAAAAAATTTATTCCTTTCTAGAATTTTTAATACATTTTTAAAAAAAAAATTATTTTATATTAAATTTTTTTAGTGAAGAGAAAAAACAAACATTCTCGAGTTCAACCTTCTATACAATCTAATAGGAGAGTTGCCTTTTAGAAAAATAAATAGAGAAACTAAGAGATGTCAAAAGACCATAAAATTCCAAAAAGAAACTTAAAAATTCAAAAAAATCTTGAAAAAAGTTCTAAAAAAAATCCAAAATAAAATAACAATAATATATATTGAAAATTTCAAAATTTGAAATTTCTCATAGAGTACCAAAAATTTTAAGACACAAATTTCGGGTAGAGTAAAATTAACTACCAAAAATATTCTGATAGTATAAATAATGTACTAGAAATTTTGTTGGAAAAAATTCATATAAATAATTTCTACCACCTTGAAATTTCTGATAAACAAATAAAATCATTGAAAATTGTAAAAGAGAAATTTTCGGTTGTTATAAAGTTTATACAGGATATTTGAGATAAAAAAAATTACTTACCTTTAGAGGAAATTTTGGCAAGGGTGAGATTTTAGAGCAATTTTTCTTTACTATTAATTTAATAAAAATTAAAGGACAAATTTGAGTTTTTAACATGTTGGGAGAGGAAAAAGTCTAATTGGAGCTTTCTTTAGATTGAGTATTGGCCCAAATATTTTTTTTTTAAATTACAACAAGGGATTTCTTCTCTCCACCTCTACACCTAAACCTCTCAACTCAATTAGTGTAAAAATACAATATTATTCTTTTAATCATTTAAAAAATTTTCAAAATATTTACTTCTCATTTTTCACCCCCAATTTCGAGAGTTTATAGAAAAATATTATCCTTCAAAACTCTCCAAACATTTGAAGTAAAAAGTAACTGCAATCTCAAAAATTTTAATGTTTTAAAACATAAAACTTCTAGATTTTCGAAAGTTTCAAAATACATGTTTCTAAAATTTTCAAAGATTTCGAACAATACGAAATAGAAAAAATGAGTTATAATAGGAAACTTTCGAAATAGAAAAAATGAGTTATAATAGAAAATTTTCGAAATAGAAAAAATGAGTTACAAGAGAAAACTTTTTAAATAGAAAACTTTTGAAATAGGAAACTTTTGAAATATGATACTTTTGAAAGTTACGATGAATTTTTTAGATTTCGAAAGAAGGATGAGAAAATGAATATTAAAAAAAAAATTGATAGTTATTAAAATGACATAAATTGTATTTTTGTATTGATTAAATGGAGTGTGAGGATACACTGTAGAATCCACTTATGACAAATGTTATTAGTAGTTATTTTTTTTTTAAATAGGTTGAATTAAAGGTTTCTTTATCAGTGCAACCTATTTATCAGCTCATCAAGTACCTTATCACTCTAGTTGTTTAGGTGTCCTCTTGAATCTAAAACTTACATTTATCTGACATTATCTTTCAAAAACTAATTCAATTTTGGAAAAAAATTGATTCTAACATAATTTTTAGTTTTTGTAATTAAGCATGTTTATTGCGATTTATAAAATCATAAATTATTATCATTTAACACCAATCTATATATCTTCTTCAGGTGTTATCAGGTCCCTTGATAATTTTATGTGGGAATTTGTCGAGGTTTGAGTAACTTGTGAAAAGTTTATATCGTTAAATGTTTTGTTCATTGTTGTATGTTGTATGTGTTATTTCATCTTTTATTTTTAAATTATTTTGTTCATTCATGCTAATAAAGTAGATACACTGAACCTTTTTCCCAAGGTGCACGAAGTCTTAGAGAATTGTTATTAGAAATTGATCTCAATTTCAATGATAAGGGAAATGCTTTCTTAAAAGTACCTTAATGTTAGTCTCTTAAATTTCATGTTCTTGAAGAGAAAGCCACATGCATTCTATTTGCTATTCAATTGGCAACCAAACTTGTTTCAACTAAGAAAATCTCTGAATTGAACTCAATTTTTACTGTGGATAGCAAAAAAATAATAAGAAAATCAAGCTTAAACATGATGGCATTACTTTAAATTGCAGGAGTCATTTATTTTCATATTTTGCACATTCTTTTGTAGAGTTTTCTACGAGAGAAACAAATGTAGTTGTTTAGATCATATATATATATATATATATATATATATATGACTTACCCTTAAAATTGTGATAAAGATATTAATTGTATTACAATTTTTTTAAAGTAATTTAGTTTTACAAATTTTATTGTTAATTATATATATATATATATATATATATATATATATATATATTAACTTTTCTCATGTCACAACCTATGTATCTTCCTTGAGCTTTAAATTCACAACTTGATCATATGTAGTACTAATAAATATCTAACAAAGTGACGAGTTTAATATGAGTCTACCTGAAGAGAATTGTACCAGACACCATCTTATTTGACCTGCCACCCCCAGTCATGAGTAAAAGACTATTTTGCCCTCAATTACATCTATAAAAACCAAAAAAAAAAAATTACATTCATTTTTCACCAATTCATTCGAAAGTTTAAAATATCCGATTCTGGACCAACCTATCACTTGAAAAATTGAAAGTTTCGAAATTCAAAAGTAAGGAACTTTCGACAATTTCAGACATTCGAAATGCAAAAATCCAGAAAATTCGAATGTTTGGATTAATCTGAAAGTTTTGAAACCCATAACCCAGAAAACATTCGAAACTTTTCCATCCTTTTCAAAATTTCGAAACCCAGAAAACATTCGAAAGTTTCATGTGAACCTCGAAAGTTTTAAAACCCAGAACCCATAGAACTTCAAAAGTTTCCATCATTCTGAAAGTTTCGAAGTTAAACTCGAACATCTTGAAACTTTCGAAACCCAGAAAACTTTCGAAGGAGATGGAAATTTTTGAAATGAAACATTCGAAGGGTTAGAAAGGTTCGAATCTGGGCTTGAATGGAAGGAAACTTTCGAAACTGGGCTTGAAACTTTCGAAACTTTTTTTTGCCTTTATTACATTATTTATTTGTTGCATTTATTTTTGCCTTTTATTATATAATGTTTTTTTTTAAAATATTTATATATTGATATGTTGCAGTGCCTAGGATGAGAGGTGCATTCGGCCAAATTATTCGCAACATTATAGGTGGTGATAGAGGTGATTTGATTAAAAATTAAACTTTTAATCAATTGAATTTAATAGCTTATATTTATATAATATATATGATTAGATTTAAATAATTATATATTAAATAATATATTTTTGTTGCCTTTTATTATATTATTTATTTGTCTTTTATAATATTTTTAATATTTATTATAGGTGGTGACAGAGGAGATGGTGCAGAGAAAATTCCACCAACAACATCAAATAGACGACGAAACGAAGCAAATCGTCCAATTAGACAGTGTCGTCGAAGAAAAGACATCCATGATGATGTCGTCGAGTCTACTGCCCATACACATATAGAGGAGGATGTCCCTGAGCCTCAGATGGAGGAGGATGTCCATAATGGAACATGCTGATGATGCTGCTGCACATGCTGAATTTCTTGGAGGACCGATGGTGACACCGTTGTTGACACAGTATGAACACCACATGGCTCGGAGGCTATGGGAAGGAGAGGTATATTTTAATTTATTAATTTAAATATATTTATTTAATTGTTTATTTAAATGTATTTATTCAATTAATAATTTAAGGTTATTTAATTAAGTTTATATAATTAATAGTTTAATTAAATTTATTCATTTAATTATTAATTCAATGTATTTAATTTAAGTTTATATAATTAATTGTTTAATTAAATTTATTAATTTAATTATTTCTTTAAGTTTATTTAAGTAATTATTTATTTAAATATATGTATTCAATTATTTATTTAAGTTTATTTAATTAATTGTTTAATTAAATTTATTTATTCAATTATTAATTCACTGTATTTAATTTAAGTTTATATAATTAATTGTTTAATTAAATTTATTAATTAAATTATTTCTTTAAGTAATTATTTATTCAAATATACGTATTCAATTATTTATTTAATTATTTATTTAAGTTTATTTAATTAATTGTTTAATTAAATTTATTTATTCAATTATTAATTCAAT
>JBBPBT010000517.1:3253861-3266631 GCA_037974875.1 Cicer bijugum
ATTCAATTATTTCTTTAAGTTTATTTAAGTAATTATTTATTTAAATATATTTATTCAATTAATAATTTAAGGTTATTTAATTAAGTTTATATAATTAATTGTTTAATTAAATTTATTTATTCAATTATTAGTTCAATTTATTTAATTTAAGTTTATATAATTAATTGTTTGATTAAATTTATTGATTCAATTATTTTTTTAAGTTTATTTAAGTAATTATTTATTTTAATATATGTATTCAATTAATAATTTAAGGTTATTTAATTAAGTTTATATAATTAATTGTTTAATTAAATTTATTTATTCAATTATTAATTCAATGTATTCAATTTAAGTTTATATAATTAATTATTTAATTAAATTTATTAATTAAATTATTTCTTTAAGTTTATTTAAGTAATTATTTATTTAAATATATGTATTTAATTTAAGTTTATGTAATTACTCGCAGGATCGTGGATCGTTAAAGGTTATTACTCATGGCTTGAAGTTGAAGAAGTTTGCCGAAGTATGTGTGCGAGATCCTCTAGAGCATTGAATTAGGGAATCTGGGCTGCTACATATATCTTTGGCTTACCTCACTATGGTTGATGCTGGTCTGATCTCCGCATTTGTTGAAAGATGGCACAGGGATACCAGCTCATTTCATTTGTCAATTGGAGAGATGACTATTACTTTAGACGATGTTGCGACTCTCCTTCATATCTCACCCCATGGTAAAATTTTTAGTGCATCTGTGAATATGAACACTAATAATGCTGCAAAAGTTGCACATGAGTACTTAGGTGCAACATGGGAAGAATCTCCAGTTGAGATTAATTATAATAAATGTGCCCAATATAGATTGCAATGATTACGTGATTTATATATTTGTCTCATTCAAACTAACCAGTTTGAGTGTGCGGCTAGAACGTATCTATTGCATTTAGTTGACAACACAATTTTCGCCGATAAAACACATGCGCGTGTGGAGGCGAAGTACATCAGTTTATTTATTGATTTATATCGTTGTCGATACTATTCATGGGCTACCGCGACATTGATTTTCCTTTATGACAACCTGGGAGATGGGGCTATCCACGACACTCGACAGTTGGGAGGTTACATGACTCTATTACAGGTATATCCTATTATTTAATTATTTTATTTATTAAATTGTATTATTTAAAATAAGTATGTATTTTACTGATTATTTATGTTGCAGTGCTGGATTTACGAACACTTCCCTAGGATTTGTAAGCGGGGCAATAGAGGTGATGTTCCTGCACATCTTCCAAGAGCATGTAAGTGGACTGCAAAACATGCGGTTGAAGGTGGATTAGTGACCTATCGCCAGAGACTTGATGCATTGATGCTCGATGATGTAGTCTTTACACCATATGATGATCGGGCTAATCATCCATTTGAATAATTGTAAATATTCGAATAACAATTTCAATAATTGTAAACATTCGAAAATTAAAAAAAAATCGAAAATTTCAATAATTGTAAACATTCGAATAACAATTTCGAATCTTTTGTGAAAAGAGAAACTTTTGAAGCACATATTTCATTTCGAAAGTTTAAACATTCGAATATGTCTTTCGAAACTTTAGTGCAATGCCAAATATTCGAGGCATTGTTTTACTTCGAAACTTTAGTGCAAGGCCAAATATGCCTTTCGAAACTTTAGTGCAATGTCAAATATTCGAGGCATTGCTTTACTTCGAAACTTTGGTGTTTATCCAAATTTTCAAAAATGTGTACTTTTTGTAAAAAATTACATTTCGAAGGTTTTAAAAAAACAAAAGTTTCGAGAAACTTACTTTCGAAACTTTTAAACTTTCGAACCCTACATTTATTTTTCAAAATTTTCGAAAGTGGGGTCTAAAACCAAAATAGTAATTTTGTTTTGGTTTTGTACTTTTTTACAGAGGGTATAATAGTCTTTAAAAAATACTAAGGGTGGCAGGTGAAATTGGGGGTGCGTCAAACAATTCTCTGAATTATTACTTCCTTCTAGAGCCCAATCTCCTACTTTGATTTCTTCATTGTTTAAGGCAAAGAGGGATACTACTTTTAACGAAGAACACAAGCTTCATTCCTTTTACCTTGTGAATTTTACGGTATTCGCCTCTTTCTTTCTTCAATCAAATTTTGTTTTCATTTAATTTTCAGTTTTTTTTAATTGTACTGAAGTATTTATTTTTTTTAATAATCCCCTTGAAGATGAACAGCTCTAAAGGAAATCTCTCGATTGTAGATGCAATAGCATATGTAACTTCAGTCAAAGTTAGGCTTCAAGAAAAGAGGGAAAATTACGATCAATTTTTAAAGGTCCTGAGTGATTTTAGGGCTGAAAGAATTGATGCAAGAGGTGTCAAATCAAAAGTGAATGAGTTGTTTAAAGGTCATAATGATTTAATTTTGGGTTTCAATATTTTCATGCCAACTGAATATGAAATTAAACTTCCTTTGGATTTGGATGATGAGCAACAACAGCAAGGTCGTGGATTAGGATCAGAGGATGCACTAGCGTTTCTCAGAGTAGTAAAAGACGTGTTTAAAGACGAGATGGGGAAGTATGATGAGTTTTTAAAAGTGTTAAGGGATTTTAGGAATCGAGTAATCGATAGAAGAGATGTTGCAGAAAGAGTGAAGGAGATTTTTAAAGGGCATCTAGATTTAATTTTTGGATTCAATGCCTTCTTGCCAAAGGATTATCAAATCACACTTACATCTCAGCATTACTGTCATGGCACTGGTTAGTAGTTTATGATTATATTTTACTTCTTCACATATGTTGATAATTTTATTTATTTCTGATATTTTTTGCTATATATAACAAATTTTTAAATTTTCATGTTATACGTCATATTCATCAGACGGATTTTCGAGCTGCTGCCGCAATATCTACCACAAACTTGGTTATCTAGTTATATAAAATGTTTTTAAGTTGGTTCATCTTTGTTGTATTGAGAGAAATGAGTGTAATTGAAACAAAATTTAGGGGATAATTTGACGTTTTACATGATAATGGAATAAGTTATGACACTTAGCATTGTTAAAGAACTAAATTGATGATAGAAATAATTCATATAACAAACTGATGGGGTATATATCTTTGGAGTATTAAAATACAGGTTAGGGAAACTGATGTGCACTGATTAAGGATTCCCCATTTTCTTTTTCTTCCAACATATCCTCTTCCTCATTCTTTTGGTCCATTATCCATCATTCAGCTCCCCTGCAGTCTCTTTTTAGAATAAAAATAAACACGTGTGCTACTTTTGCAGGGTCTGTAGAATTGTCTTAGCTTCTCATTGGCGTTGGGAACCACATGCCACGACAATGACATGACTTGTATGGGAGTTAGTGTGCTTTTAGTAATGTAATGTGTGTAAATCCCATAGACTAATGGATTAAAACTTAGAGCAGTGATTGATTTGTTTCCTTAATTA
The DNA here is from genome assembly GCA_037974875.1 of Cicer bijugum. NCBI lineage: Eukaryota > Viridiplantae > Streptophyta > Magnoliopsida > Fabales > Fabaceae > Cicer > Cicer bijugum. Next base: position 3,257,302 of record JBBPBT010000517.1, read on the forward strand.
GTGATAAGATCTCTATATAAGACCAACCACAATGTAACAGCCCTCAAATGGATGTCTAGTGGATCCCACGTCTACATATCACTTTTTTATACTATTTCAAAATAAATAGCTAATAAACACTCAATTCGTCAAACTCAACATAAATATTTCAGTAATGTATGGAACCTCCAACCTCAAATATTTCATTTCCTCTACCGCCTTTTTCCCTGCCTCGTACGCCTAGTACACCATCTGTGTGTCTGCCCCCGACTTATGTCCGATTGTCTCCACCCTCTCCTGAAATACCGTTTCTCATCAATGAAATTTACTTGTCTTCAATCTTCTAAAAGTGTTCATCAGTATCCTCAAACCTCCTCTCTTTTGCCTCAACATTCAAGAAGTTCCCATAGCTGGGAGCTCTGGTACCAAATTGATTGGACCTGTTTTAATCAAAAGATAAATAGAACAAAGACTCCTTACCACTAGAAAGTATTCTAGAAACTTTTGCAATTTCATGCATTTGTTTTCTGCCCATTCTGTGTGTTTCCACAAGGTCTTTACTACAAGTGAATTATAAAACAACATAAAGAAAAAATACACATATACCACGAAGAAAAAAGAGACTGCAAAGCACCTTATACCAATTTTTTTAGCTCCCTCACAACTACTCTGGTCCCCCTTATCACTACATACCCATTCTGTAAGGATTCCTTATATTCTCATTTTTCCAACTCAGTATACTTCTCATTCTGCCCATATTCTTCTTATTGCATTTATCTATTTCCGATCTTGCCATCTCTTCCTTGAATAAAAATGAGTTGTGGGCCTAACATCCACTAATATTTCCCGTGGAAGTGTTATAAACCTTTAGGAGGGATCGGGTCGCAGGTTTAGACATAGTGGAATCTTTTTTCAACCTATGAATCTATGATGAAAGCAATAAGCCGACTCGTTCATGATAGAGCCACTACTAAGGGTTCGTTTGTTACAAATTATAAAAAAATTGATTTGATATTCCATAATTATGAGTGGAGATACTTTACCTTTATTAACATTTTGAGTGAGTTATCTCCATCAATAGTTATTGAATAAAATGGGTATGCGTAAAATATTTTAAGCACTCAACGCAACGTTTGAAAAAATATTTTGTTTCTCTCTTCTATTAATGATTTTCTTCAAAAGCTAATCAAAATAGTTATTTCATTTTCGGCACAAAAATCATTTTTTAATAAAATGATTTTTGAAAAAAACTTATGCACAAACATAACTAAAACATAAAAAATGAAGTCCAATGAAGGGTATTCTCATCAACTTCTTTTTTGTTGATTCTTCTGTTCATGCATCTAAAACCTTTATCATCTTGTAGTTTATTTATTTCTATCTGTGATAGCATAAATGGTTTTATCTATTTGTTTTCAACCCTTATCCACTCTATTGTTTTTGTCATAGCATTTTCACTATTTCAATTTTTAGTTTCATTATTATTTTCGCTAACATTATTATTGTTGTGATACATAGGGAAAGAGTCGAAGAAGGTAGCAGACAACTGTCAACTTCCTTGGGATGTGCTTGGTATCATTTTGAAAAGACTTGATTTCGATGACCTTTTCCAATTTGCTGGTGTGTGCAAGAATTGGAGGGCATTTCATAAAATTTATTGGACAAATTTCTTGGCATCCCATGAACCATTAGTTTTTCAGAAGTTTTTCAATGATAAGAAGTCTTTTTCCTTCATTAGCATAACTGACCAAAAAGTCTATCACTCAAAGACGATCAATTACTTCAGTGACTTAGCCTATTCTGGGTGTTCTAGCGGATATTTGATCATGACAAAAAGCCATAATTCATTTATGCTACTGAATCCATTTACAAGAAGAAAGAAGGTAATCAATACCTCAGCCTTTCGAGTTCATTGTTCTGATTTGGCTTACCATGTCTTACTTGCTTTTGGCAAAGACTCGGAAGAATTTGTCTTGATAGCTTTATGTAAAAATTCTAACAGTTTGCATGTTTATCAATCTCATAATTTTGGTTGGGTTACTTATTCAACTATGGGAAAACCATGGACGGTTGTTGACTTTGTTGTTTTGCATAATACTATATATGTTGTCACTGACAAGGCCACCATAGGGGTACTCAACTTGAATTCTGCAAATATAAATTTTTTACAACTGAAAAGTACTCCCAATGTAACTTCTTCCTCATACCTAAGGTTGGTTAGTTGTGATGGACAACTTTTAGCGGCTCATTTTAAGTCTGAGCTATTGTTGAATGTGTACAACATAGACTTCTCAACCATGAATTATGTCAAGTTGGAAACTTTGGGCGACGTTGCATTATTTTATGCTCCGAGGAGAAACTGCTATGCATTGAGCAACCCAGCCAGGTGGGGTTATGAAAGCAATTCTGTGTATGTGATCAATTATTCATCTATAAAATGTCGGGTGTATTCAAGGGATTATAACACAGATGGACTTCCAGTTACTCCTAGAACAACACCCTACTTGTTGGATTGGTGTTTTAGATATCCACACTATGAGGTAGATTGTTCTCTTGTCGAGTAACATGCTTATTGTACACTATGTAGCCTGTGATCTCTGTTCTTTGTATTTCTCTTTTGTTTGCCAATAATTTATCGTTTCAATATTAGACAAGTCTTGGGATAAAAACAAATAAATAAATAGAATATTTGTATATAAGTATCAAGAAGTATTCATATGATCTGGGATGGTGCTCTCTCATGATTCTCTCTCTATCATAAATATCACACTCTTCTATTTTATCATAAAATTTGCTTAAAGTTATTCTACCTTTAATAACTCAAAGGTAGACAATTCAAATCCGATGTAATTGACCTTTCTCCGTTGGAACTTCAATTTGATTTTTAAAATATTGGTTTCACAGTTTCATACTAAAAGATTTCGATAAATAACATGACACTCACTTATAACTACAATATTTACCATAATTATGTATCAGCCAAAGAGATTAAATATTTCTCAACTAATCTATGAAAGTAGATTGTTGATCCTTTTAGGTTGAACAAACGAAATGTGGAGTATAACTTAATGCATTAAAAGAGAACCAAATGAAAGACCTCTATATTACTTTCTCAATACAAACCATAAATGAGACTATAAAAAGATAAATGTGGGGGAGGTACAAGAAATAGAAATACATAGTAGTTACTCAGATTTTCCTTATGTATTTCAATAAGAAACATTAATTAATTTTCAAAGTATAAAGTCTCCTAAGTCTCTTAATATTAAGCTTTCTATTGAAATAATTTTTTAAAATATCAGTCTATTATTTCAAAGGTTTCTACCATGCACCGCCACCTTAACATTCCACCCTCTATCCCAAGTGAAAATATAATTTTGTCCTTTTTATTATCTATAAACCTCTCAAAAAATTTATCATTCAATTTTTCACTAGTTACCTTCAAAAGTATCTAAATCTTCAAAGCCAAGAAGTAAGAACCATTCAAAGTTTTCAAACCTTCGAAACCCAGAAGTAAGTAACACTCGAACATTTCTAAATTTTCAAAACACATTTGTTTCTAGATTTTCGAAGGTTTCAAACAATTTGAAACTTTTGAAATAGAAACATTTCATATTTTTGAAATTATATTTTTCCATATTTTTCATGCTTTCTAAATTTTCGAAATAGAACATTTCAAAAATTTCGAAAGTTTAGAAATGTTAGAAACCTTTGAAGTTTTCCAAATTTTTCAAACATTTGAAGCTTTCAAACCCTCAATTTTCTTTCTAGATTTTTCAAACCTTCGAAGCTTTCGAAACATTCGAAATAGACCTTGTCAAAACTTTCGAAACTTTGGCATTGATAGAAACTTTTGAAATTAACATACCTTTGAAGCTTTTGAAAATTTTGAAATTTATATATATATTTTTCATTTTTTTTAATTATTGATATAATAATTATGTCAACTAAATTTTGTATTGCTTAGAATCAGAGGTGCGTTTGAGCAAATTATTTGTACTATTTCCAGAGGCGTTATGAGAGGTGATAGAGCGGATATAATTTCATCTACATCATTACACAAAAATCGAAATGAAGCAAATTGTCCACCTCGCCAACGTCGTCATATACGTGATTTTAGAGGCAGGGATGTTTAGGAGGATGTTCCTGAGTCTGCACAGATGGATTATGAAGAAATTTGAGGAGCCGTATGTGGGAGAGCTTTAGCAGATGCATGAGGATGTTTATGAGGTTGACCACGATGTTGATGAGGTTGACCAGAACATCAAAGAGCATAATCAACAACTCGGATTTCCCGGAGGACCATTGGTGACATTTGTATTGACATAATATGAATACCATGTAGCTTGTAGGATATGGGAAGGAGATATATATTTTTATTATATTTAATTAATTAAGAATAAGTATTTATTGTCATGTTCTTTAATTACTCATAGGATCGTGACTCGTTAAAGGTGATTACACATGGTTTGAAGTTCCTGTATCAGATGTTGTACAACATTGAATTCAAGAATTTGGACTGCTACATTTGTCTTCAGCTTACTTGATTATGGCTGATGTTGGTATGATATATATCTTTGTAGAAAGGTGACATAGAGAGACCAACTAGTTTTATTTGTCATTTGGAGAAATGATCATCACGTTGAACGACATTGCCACTTTTGTTCACATCTCACCCCGAGGTAGATTATTCGATGCACCAATAAATATGAACACTAATAATGTTGCGAGTGTTGCACATGAGTTGTTATATGCAACCAGGGAGGAAGCCTCTAATGAGATTAATTATAATAAATATGCAATGTAGATTGCAATCATTGTGTGATTTATATAGGCGTCTCATTCAAACTAACATGTTTGATGTACTGCTATAATGTACCTGTTGTATTAGTTGACATCACTATTTTCATCGACAAAACACATAGTGTGGAGGCGAAATACATTAGTTTGTTTGTTGATTTCGATCGTTGTCGCGACTATGCATGGGATACCGCTTCATTGGTTGTGTTATATGACAATCTGGAAGATAAAACTGTTCGCGACACTAGACAGTTGGGAGGTTACATGACCCTATTGCATGTATATGATTTATTTAAATTGTATTATTTATTTATTTACTTATTTATTTATTTATTAAGTTGTATTTTTAATTTACTAAATTGTCTTTTATTTTTTGTGCACTGCTGAATTTACTAGCACTTTCTTAACACCTGTAATCGGGGCAATTGCGGAACAATTCAGGTGTATCTTACAAGAGCATGTAGGTGAATTGTAAAACTTGATGCTGAAGGTGGGATGATAACATACTGAAGGAGACTTGATGTTATTCTGCTTGACGTTCCTCGGGTACCGAACAATATATATTGGCAAAGAGCATGTATATCTACCTTTCACAAGTTATATCTTCTAGAGACGTTTCTTGAAGAGGCCACTGCAGACCGCTATAAATGTTACGTAAATGTTTCATATCCACTGAACCTCCATCCACAAACTGATTATACACATGCTAGTCCACTTACTGCTGCTCCATCTTCCAATCCACTTAATATTTCACATGAACCACATGGTCCATCATCTTTTATACATGTTGGTCCCTCATCAACATAAGATCGTAGATCATCTAAGCTTTTAGGTAGGGCCATACAATTGGTAAGTCCATATGGTGAAGTTCATGACACATTAAGTGAGTTAATTCGCATGTTCTCGGGATACAATTAGGGATTGTGTTATATATGATAAATATTGTGTAATGAATTTCTATATTAATAAATTTTTATTTTAATATTTTGTGTTATCTATGAATTTGTATTCTGAGTTAATTTGCATGTTCAACTTAACTCGTACAATACATTCTAATAAGTAAATGATTAAATATGCAAATATATATTCTAATCTTCATTTAATGAAATACAAGATGATTTGATAAATAATGGATCAATGTGTTCCTAATGCTTAATACGTCCTGCATAAACTATTTCTCATTTCTTTACACAATCACTACAAAAGTATCTTCATTTTTGTGAGGTAGGTGACAAAGGACAATGAGACTTCAATTTGATCTTAACAAAAAAATATTAAACATTAATTTGTTATTAAACAATACTACCAATTATAAATTTTACATGTACTAAATGACTTTCATTGACAAATTCAATTGCTATTAAAGAATTAAGAGAAGAATCCTTTGATGGTGCTTTGTTTAGCAGAAAGAATGTTATATTCAGATTACGAAACGACATCAATATGACATTATATCTTGTTGATATCACGTAACCCAACTCTAGTATAGTCATCCACTTATCGTTTTCTTGAGCCCCCAATCTAAAAAAATTCAATGAGTTAGGCATTGTTACAATGCAGTCATCGAAAACATTGGAATAAATATCTTGATATAGATTGATCTCTTTATTTAATTGTGTTCAAACTAAAGATCAATATTCTTCAGTCCAATTTAACAATGTTGCAATTGTGTGATACCCACAATTTCCATCAGGCGCAACATCTATTATGTCCTTAAATATTCCAATGAATAAAATTAGCTAAATGTATCTAAGATGGTTGTTTTGCATATTCTTGAGATGATTGCCTTGCATAATGGTGTGATGATTGATTTGTAGAACCCTGAGATGGTTGCTTTGCAGATTCTTGATATGGTTGCTTTGGAGATCCATGAGAGACGTCAACATACTCCTAATATGAAGGATCACGAGGAGCATCAATTTTTTTCCTCTCATTTTAGTACCTCCCTTGGTTTTCACTTTATCATACAGTGCACATATTGTTGTTATATGTAAATACAAGTTCACACACTTTTGCCTGAATATCATTTGACCAACAATATATGTTTCTTCACGTATGCTTTCATTACTTCCAACTCTTCTTAAAAGTCATATTCAGATAAAAATTATTTATCCTCCAATTCATGTCCAATGCTTAATAATCTCCAAAAAATATGAATGTTCATGAGTGCCCAATGCTTAACATTACCATATATCTACAAATTTGCCAACTCACAAGCACCAGGTAATCCATGAGTTGTTCTGATTGAGCAATCACATTTTTTTTTTGTCACTACCTACAATTTTCACCCTCTTTAATTGTTTGTCAATTTTTGTAAAACATTTCCTTGATATACAGTGATGTAAACTTTGATAAATTGGTGAATTATACTCATGCTCAACATTGATGATGGTTTTATAAAAAAAAATTGATGGTACATATTTGGTTCTTCAACATCATATTAACAATATCCCAACTTTTACACAAGTCTCCATTACTAGTCTGCAGCATGTTTTTCAATATCCAATAAGCAGACTCAACTCTACAAATAAATTAAATAACACAAATTAAAACAAATGACATAAATTACTAAATTATATTTTCTAAAACAAAATAAATCATAATTTAAAAATACCTGTTGGACGTTGTGTTCCTCAAATGCATCACTTTATTGGTCAAAGTCATGACAAATCTTTCTTTGTAAGGTGTCAACCATGAATCATTAACATAATCAACATAAAGGATAATATTGATACACATTGACTCAAAGTGTTGCAAGTTATGATTGTACTCCTCCACACTAGTCGAAAATACAATTTTTTTCCCTATAAATCCATTATTTCATCTTGTCTATCCTTTCTCAGATATTGTTTTCATCTTGTCCCAACATTTTTTTCACTATGAAAATGACGTAGCAAATGGATTGAAGTAGGAAATACAACACTAATAGCATTTATCATGGCAAGATCTCTATCTATTACAATAAATTTAGAAATTAAATTCTCATAGACGAACAATTGTCTTACCTTTTTAAATGCCCAGATGAAGTTATCTTGTCGTTTTTGTTCAAAAGTAAGCAAATGCAACCACAAATGTCAAACTAGTAGATGTTACACCGATAATTTCAAGTAATGATAACCGATATCTATTTGTTTTGTATGTGCTATCACATATCAAAACAAAATGACACGTGTTCAAAAACGATACAATTAGGATGCGTCCAAAATATGTCTCTCAGAACATTTGAATCCTCTTGTTTCTTATCCAATGCATATAATTTTTATTTTGTATTAACTTCAAGAGATGTTGTATTTTTGTGTACGAACCTCTCAAAGATAATCGATAAGTACTTGTTGCTTTATATATTTGAGCGGAAATTGTAAGATTCTCTTTATTTCTCTCTTTCAAAGCATACAAAATGAATCTTGGTGCAAGTTTATACTTTGTCATGTCATTGACAAATTTTCTCTCTCCTTTATTTTAATACTCCAAATATGAATGACCGTTTAAAGTATCTATTAAATCGTGATTGTATGTTCCACAACAAACACTAATTTTCTATCCTTCACCGATACTCAACAATATACATATGAGTTTAAATCGACAATTTTCTTTGTGATAATAAGTTACTGTTGATTTTGATTTTGATTTTGATTTTGTCTTTTCTTCCTCTTTTTTCGATTGTTTTATCACGTTGAATGGTAACAATTAAAATTCTATTTGGTCTTCCAATATTTTTTACCCATTTAAATACAACTTATCTAGAGAGAAATATCTATAAAATATATTTAAAATAAAACATCAATATAAATCTATATATTAAAAACTAATACTTCTAAAATTAATTATCAATAATAATACCTAATAGTGGTGAATGTATCTTTTAAATCTATAGTCGTTATTGTAATAGGAACTTCAACTCTACTCATACTTGATTTCAAAAAGTATACTAAATTTAATTAATAATAGTATTATAAATATAATATTTAAAATATAAAATTTAATTATTTTTCAAATATTATACTATATTTCAAAAATTTCATCAGAATAGAAAGTCTTGAAATTTTCAAAGATGTTATTGATTCAAATATTTCATAGTTTTAAAAGTTTTGATGAAATTTGGAATTTTATATTTTGAAAGTTTTAAAAATTTAAAAAATATTTATTTCGAAACTTTCAACTTGATCAAAAGGCTCGAAAATTTCAAAAATATTAACTTTAAAAATATGAAACATTCGAAATTAAAAAAAAATTACTTAATTTTTATATTTCAAATATTTTTAAACTTTCGAATGGTGGAGTAATTTCTATAAGTATCAAAAGAGATGCTGAATAAATGAGTGGTAAATTTTTTTGAGGGTTTTATAGATAATAAAAAGGTGCATGGTAGAAACTTCATTATTTTATTATATTTTGTGGACTCAAGTGAGATGCTCATGAGCTCAATGTTTTGTCAATTGAGATTTTTCTTTTAAATAATTTTTTATTTTTTTTCAAAAATTATAGAAAAAAAATTTAAATAATTTTTTTTCTCGAAAAATATTTTGAAAAAAAAAAGCTTTTTTTTCTTGA
>JBBPBT010000517.1:3274902-3296972 GCA_037974875.1 Cicer bijugum
TATAGAAATTAATTAATTTTAATAAATCCAAAAATTATAATATAATCATAGCACTTAAATCAGTCTCCGTCTGAATAATTGTTACAACTTATTTAAAAATAATAATAGCTTATTTAAAACAAAAATATATAATCACTTTTAAGAGTTTTGATTTATTTGTTAATTTATGAACAAAAATAAAAAATATAAAAAAAAAATGGTTAAAATAAAAAGATGTTTAGATCAACATCTCATAAAAATTATTTTATAATGAATAATTATTTTAAAAAATTTACTTTTATCACAGTAAACACAAAAAAAAAACATTTATTTTTATAAAAAAATACAACAAATGATCTCAAAACTTCAAATAACAAATTTTTTTAACAATATTTTCGTAGCAAGCCAATCTAAAAGGGAAAGAGTGTGAACAAGTATTAATGATAATAGCTAAGGGGATTGTAAATTTGTGATGATAAATACAAAAATACGGTCGCATGCAACTTTTTTGGTTGGTTCCTTTGGATTTCCCTTTTTCTTTTTTGAAGCTTGCTTGCGTTGCGGTCTGAGTCTGCATCCACTGTCCACTTGTGTCCTAAATAGTCTGTTACTCAATTATTTTACGCGAATAAAATTATTTTTCACTTTCAACAAATTCTCTTTCGTGTCTTTTTTTTGTATTTTTTCAAATCTCATCACATCCAATAATTCAGTCTACAAGACTACAACACAGTTTTCTTGTGTCTGAATCAGAATGAATACAAGTATGAGAAATATTTTTGACTTTTTGTTAACTAAAACGCGCATTGCTCGCCCAATTTGTTCACGTCACACGCACATAACGTGAGTGACCAAATAAGCCATTTTGCCTTGTGAAAATGACATTTCAATACTTTATTTTTTTTTTGTATTTTTATAAAACAATAAATATGTGAGATCTTGTTAAAATTTGAAAATATTTTACACTGTCATCAATTTATAATTTTCCAATAAAACTATAACCGATTGAATAATTAAGATTAAATGACAATATAAAATTCAGTACACTATATTTGTACTCTTAATTTTGTAAAGAAAAGGGTCAATGTTAAATTTTCAAATATTTATATTTAGTAAAATTATGTATCTAAACGTATTTTGTATCCGACTTATTTTCAAACACATTAAAACGTGTTTTAATTATAAAATCAACAAAGAGTTGGTGTGACTTGATTTATAACTCTGATGTTTAATTTATGTATATTTTACTTTCCTTCTTTTCAATTGTTTATGGAAATTATTGCGTATTGAATATTTTAGAGTAAACTACAATATTGGGTTTTAAAATTGACTTTAAATAATTTGAAGAAGTAATTTAATATATTGTAAATTTAATGTCTTAAATTGATCCACGTTTACGATTTAAAGACTCAAAATAGTAATTTATTCAATATTTTTATGTTAAAATAACATGTTATGTCATATTTATGTTCATTTGGTCTGGTTTTTGGAGAATTAATTTATCCTCTTTGTAACGGGTATGAACAGATATGGTTTGTCAGCGTGAAAGGCTAAGGGTGAGTTTGGTATAGTCGAGGCATTTGAAAACTAAAATGTTAATAGGTTTCTCGTGATGCCTTTTGAGTGTTGCCAACCTTAGTTAACAAGACTAGAGCTTTTGAGATGTTCAAAACATGGTTGACTGGAGCTTTTTGTAACCAATCCTTGAGTTTTATTTGTCTTCTTTCTTCTAAACTAAACACGGAATCGATAGAATACATTTTTCTCCTACCACAATCCAAGACCCCTTTGGTGGTTATACCATTCCTTATAATTTAAGGGAAAGGCTATTTGTTAAGAATTTAGATGAGAACATAAAATTTTAAAAGATATGCATTTAATATTTTAGAATTGTAAAAATTGAATGTTTTTAGTCAAAAATTATTTTTTATTTTATTTCTTTAACAAATGTTATTAAAACACTTGTTAGTATGACTTATAATTAAATCTTATTGTTAGTATGACTTATAATTAAACCGTAGTCAATGAAGAATTATGACTTATACTTAAAAACCAAAGTATAGTTAGCTAAGAAAGAGCTAATATTGATATATTTTGATTTGATTTGATTTAATAAAAAAAACTCCAACTAAAGATGAAAGCTGACAGTTTTACAGAAACACAAGTGTGCAATATGATTTTTTATGAGATTATAAAATGATGATTTGATTTTACTACTGTGTAATTATTTTGACAATAACCACTCAATAGTAATAAATATGATGTACACAAATACTTGTAAAATATGCAACAACAACAAAAATATTAAAAAGACATTCAAGAATTAATTGATAAAAATTATTTCAATCATTATAAAAATAATTCAAATTTTAAAATGTCTTTTTCAATAAATGGTCATGTTTAGTATAAAAAAATTTATCTTTTAATTTCTACTTATAAGTATGCTTTCATTAAAAAAGACATACACTATTCAATTTTTTTATTTAGGAAACACTATTCAATATTAAACAATGTAACATAGAGTAATATTAGTATATCTCTGATAATACATTGCATAATTGGAATAAACTAAAAATTTACCAGAAACCTTTACAAGATGAAATACAAGTACAAATTTAAATTATATACACGAGGTTATTATAGTTCACAATATTGCAACTTTTTATTGTCCGTATGTCGGCTCAAATGTTCATATTTTCGCTTAATATCTTATAAAATATAACAATAAATGTATATAGTAATAACATTATATGAAAAATTAGATTATATATTACTATAAAGACCTTGCTGTCATAAATACAGAACGGGCCATTTCTTCAAATTCTGTATCCTCTACCACTGATCCTCTCGTTCGCGGGAGCAAGGCACTTGGGCACATATTGGCTCCCGTTTTGACAGACTAAAAGTACAAGAAACAGAGTTGAAAGCAAGAAAAATTACTTAATTTCAAGATAAAACACCACGCCACTACAAAATGCCAGAGCTCCATTGCAGCACACATCATACAGTCACCAGAGTAAAAGAAAATAAATCTAGAAACTAAGCAGCTTCATTCTTTGGGGTGACGATTTACAACTATACATCTTCGACAGTATGGACAGTCTCCACAACTGCGAATCCAAGGATCCAAACAAGCAGAGTGAAATTTATGTCCACATTGCAAATGGATCAGTTCATCTCCATCCCTGAAAGATTCCAAGCATATCCCACAATCCTGCAGTATCCTGGATTCGGATTTCATATCACTGCTGCTAAAAACTTCAAGGTGCAAACAGTCCAGGGCCTCTTGAGTGAGTCCGGGTGGCTTTTTGGATGGTTCTTGCAAGAGCAGAGACCTTGCCATTTGAGAAGTCAAGTCAGTAACTAAAGAGTCAACGGTTGGAACGTCACTTGATAACTCACTTTCTTGATCCTCGTCCGTTGAATCTCTATCATGTTGCCTAAGGAAACCAAACCCCCAAAAAAGATAAAACTTCAAACTGAATCAAAGGCAATGGCAGGCCTTCAAGAATAAATGACCAAAAAATGATACAGAAGAAAATGCAATGTCAGATGCGTAGTGAAATTCTTTCTAACAATCAACAACTCATAAAAAACAGCCAAAAATCAAATTATTAGAAGCCACAGAAGCATCTCCTTGAGGAGTAGACAAGTTATGTAAAAAATACAAGTATGTGCCTGATAAACTCAACAAAATAACAGGGGCAAAACCCCAATAATTAGAAAAGACAACATACAGATTATATGGAACCGAAAATGTATTACGCCAGTGATGAGAAATTTGAATCTAGAGCAATAAGTATGCACAAAAGTCATCCATAATAATGACCAAAAATTAATCTCCACGTGCTCTAACAAGATGAAGATATTTATAAGCAGACAAAACAGATAGTGCATTAAAGACAACAAGCCCAAATTCCATATGCAAGAAATTACATTTTTTGGAGGACTACATCAAGGAAATACATTGATCTATGCTTGCAGCACCAGAGGACCAACATACAAGATCTGACAGAAATAAAAAGAATAGCTACACTTTTGGTCGTCCTACTTCTGCATTTGTGTGATTTAGGTCTCTGTAGATTCAATTATGCAATTTGAGTCATAAGATCTTTCTTAATGTTGCAATCAGGTCTCTCACTCTCTCTATTAGTCTTCTTACTGATTTTTTTTATAGAATTTAATGACATCAGCAAATATTTCTCATGATATATCATTGTCAGTTAGAGATTTCTTTTCTTTTTAATAAATCAGTTAGGGATTCTTATTTATGTAAGAAATCAAATTAAAAAAAAAAAAAAAAAAATTTGAAAAGCATCTTTTGTGTTCAAACAACAGCAGAAAAAATCAAAATGAGCCCTAAATGGAAGTATCCAAAATCAATTAAATACCACCAACAAGGCAATCAGTGACTGACTGGCAGCATACAAAGACAAGGGACGAAGGGAATCTGTGTGTCAGGCTGTCAGCCAGTGACATACGAACAGCAATGAAGCAGAAAGGGGAGGAAATTTAAGGGACTAAATTAATATATGTTCTTTAACTTAAAAGACTAAGTTAGAATTTTGCAAATTTAAAAACTAAACTGTTGGACCCTTACAATTTCAATATATGACCTTAGTTGCTCACCTTACTATCAAGTCAAGTCACAAATAAATTCATTTAATTTCACATGCCGGCATTTGCTTCTCACAAGTTAACCTCAAATACCGAACCTAACATTTGATATAGTACTACCAGGAATATCTATTTTACAAATATAGCAACAATAGTATATATAGCATACATTAACAAAGAAAATGAAAGAATAAAATTGAATATTAAGTTAAAAGCAAACCTGTTTCTATCAACAGGCTCTCCTCTCAACCTCTGTAGGAGTCTTTCACGCGCAAGTACCACACCTACAGGTAATCTGTCACTGGCACTCGCTCTTGGAGTAGCTCTCACGTTTTCTCCCGAATCAACGCTATCATTTACAATAGACCGACGATACCTTCCATCAAATCTATCAAATGTACGCTCCTAGTAGTATTATAAAATAATAATAATCAGAACCTCAATTTACTAGTATTATCAATTATTCGATTTTCAATTTTTGTTAATTTAACAAACATTACGAATACAACATGTTATAATATTTCAGAGTTTCAATATGTAGGTTAAATATTGCTGCATTAATAGAAAGAAATATGTATTGAGAGTAGAGAATCGTACCGGGTGACGGATGCGGCGGACGTTGTAGTGGCGGCGGGTGCGGAGAGAATCGTCATCGTCGGAGTCGTGAAGGCGGTGGTGATGGAAATCTGGAGTGGGGGAAGAGAGGAAAGCTGAATCGAGATCATTTCGTCCCAATCGATGCCTCCTGATGTGGAATAATTCCGAAGCGCTCGTCATACACCGTTAAAAGCGATTAACTGCTTATCTTTTGGCGGTGTTAGATGGGATATGAAGAGGAAAAGGAAAGAGAAAAGAGTTCAATGCAACTTCCACGAAAAATCCACTGTAACTGCGATACATTTTTGGGTCCAATTCTTTTTATCTTCCCCGAAACTTCCAATTAATTTTGACTGTTATTTTTTGTTTTTAAATTAAAAGGAAGGGTAAATAATGGATACAAATTTTGTCATTTCTTTTCTTGACAATAATAACGGAGGATAATTCATTTAAAATAAAATAATGATGTATAAAAAATATATTATTCTCTCTAATAACAATAACATATTTTATTATTTTTATTTTTATTTTTATTAATACTATGTGGTTAATTTTTATTAATTTTATCATTTAATTAGTACTATATATATCATTTTTAATTTATTATTTTTATATTTTATATTTATGTTAGTTAAAGTTAATCAATAATTTATAAATATACGTTGATAAAATTATTTTTTCTCTCTCTCTTTTATTTATATTTTTTTAATCATACTTAAATACAATAATTATTTCAAGGTAAAATATTTACTAAATTTAAATTATAGTTAAAATAGTTTATTGTAATGTTTATGTACCTTTCGGTCACAATACAACGAAAATGAGATTGGAATTTTTTCCATTAAAATTTCAAATTCAAAATCCTAATTTCTCCTTTCTCTAAATTTAAAATCCAATTACTTGGGTGGTAGTCATTATATCAATATCATACTTTCTTATTGTTTAAGATTTTAATTTAATTAAAAAGTAAAGAGATATTTTGGTCTCTCATAAAATATATAAGATATATTAGTTCTTAAAAAAAATCGAATATATTATCATTTTGTCAATTATTTTATAATCAATTTTTTTTAACTATGACCATGGATATGACATTGTGGTTAATCAAAATGAAAATAAATTGTTGTGGACAAAAAAATAATTTGCTATTTAAAAATAAAAACACAAAAATAAAAGTGAATATGACATTAAAAATACTTCGGATGGAAATCGTCAAAAAATTGTTGATTGTTAGACGTTCAATCACTCTTTGTTGTAAATAAATATCGTCAAAAACAACTCTTTTAATGAGGTTTAAGATTTTGTTTTCACTTGCAGTTTGAAAGTTTGTATAATTTCATTTCTTCTTATTTTTATAGTTGGATTTTAAATAAGCGACTCAACGTTTCTTTTGTGTTTTGGTTAATTGTCGTGTAGAAAAATCATATACGTCGTTAGTTACTTAATAACATGCATCATCAATTTTTGATATAATTTTATGATATATTGTGATTCATAAACTAATAAGTCATTATTTATTTTTGTTAGATTCTAATACAAAAGAAACACGTTTATTTTGCTAGATTAATATGTCCCATGCGTTTTTTTTTTAAGAGATCAAATGTTGGTTTTCTCATAATTTAATTAACCGATTCTCTTCTTTACATTTCCTACTCAAACTTGATTTTTTTTAGCTAAGTCAAATCCTACTTGAATTTCATATTTTCATCATGCTGTTTTGAGTCATCGTTGAAGAAGGACGATGAGCATATGTTGTTGATCATGTATCATGACTTAATCAAATCCTAAGTTGGGGAGCTCCTAGTGTGCTTGCTATTTCACTTATTGTAAAAATGTTAATGTTGCACATTTGAGATTTAAATGGAGAACACACATGTCTCACTTTCATTTTCATTTTGATCATTTACAACATCATCATTATAGGTGACACATAAGTGTCAATGTCAACATTTTAAGAGAGTTAATATCTACTTTTAACATTAATAACTGAAATGATGATTATTTTTTTTAAATGAAAGATTTATATGAGTCTTATCAAAGTCAATGACCAATACAACATCTAATATTTTTAAAAAGCAAAATAAAAATTTAGTCATTTGAAAGCGATTCACCCACATTAGAGAATTTTTTTTTCTTTTAAAAAATATGAGAATTCTTATAAATATAAATATATATATATATATATATATAATTATAAAAAATAAAACTATTAGTAATAACTATTAAATTTAATTAATATTTAAGATAAAATTTGTCACTAAAAAGTCACACGCCATGTGCTAAAATATTCCTAAATCCATTGCCATTTGCTTTTTGTAATCACCGGAGAACCTGCTTCCTATTATTGCTTGTTTGGCAACAAAAAAAATTTTGAATGCATTTTATCAGCCAAAACAACAATAGAAGCAAGCAATTCCACATGAAAACCTATTGAAATAATGTAGCTATGCTAAATAAAGTTAGCCTCTGTTCCTAAGCTTTCAGTTGTTGACAATTGACACTACGTTCCCTACTTCTAGATAAACTTAGATGTGAGAGTTTTATATATATATATATATATATATATATATATATATATATATTTTTTAAATGTCTCACTTTCAAATAAATTTTTTAAATAATATATTTTTTTTAACAGAAAATCGTTATGTGAGAAAGCGATCTTCTAATTTTTTTTTCATATGAATAGATAGTAGTTTTCCGAGGAACCGACCTCTAACTGAAACAAAAAAAAGTAAAGTATTTAGAAAATTTAATTTGAGAGTGGACTATAAAAAAATTAAAATATATATATATATATTATATAAAACTCTAGATATAATTAATTAATAAATTTCTTTTTGTCTTGCATTTTATCTTTACGAAGAAGAAGAGTTTTATTTTTATCAATGACATTTTTTTTGTCAAACATACAAAAATAGCAAGGAGATTTTTGGAGTGATTACAAAAAGAGATTGATAACCAATTTAGAGATATTTTAACGCATTACAATTAATGAATTATTAAATTGATATATAATTACACAATACTTTTAATGATAAATTTTATCTTAAATGTTAATTAAATTTAATAGTTATTATTAATAATTATTATTTTTCATAATAACTATTAGTTATGACACTACATTATATATATATATAAAATATAATAAAAAGGGGTGATGAAGTTGTCCGCTTAGTGGATGGGATAAAGTAAAAAAATAGGAATTAGAATGGCACACGGCAAACGTAACCCAAAAAGTGGAGACGTTTTAGATTGAAACCTGTGATCGCATTTAATTGAACCAAAACCAAAATAAACTCCCGCCATGGTTGCGTCCGCTTACATGTTATTATTAATTTATAATGTTATCTCACCCCATTTCTTGTTGCTGAGGACCAGAAACTACAAAACTACTGA
This sequence comes from Cicer bijugum, assembly GCA_037974875.1. NCBI lineage: Eukaryota > Viridiplantae > Streptophyta > Magnoliopsida > Fabales > Fabaceae > Cicer > Cicer bijugum. The sequence continues at coordinate 3,283,495 of JBBPBT010000517.1, forward strand.
GGAGCTATGAAACCCAAAGGGAGAACCTCCAAACTCAAATTGGGAATACCTATTTTTTGTCTTTGCACCTTTTTCTTCTTTGTTGGTCTCTTTCTATCACCTCTCCTCTTTCAGGTCTCTCTCATTTTAACTTGTTTCATTCCTTTGCCGCCTTTTTCTTCCTTTTCATTACTCATTATCATCATTCACAATTATTGTAGGATTTGCTTCATGAGGAACCCCACTCCAATATACACTCCCAACCAATAAACAAACAATTCCACCCTGTCGACCATGGCAAATCTGGAGAATCCTTTGTTGAATCAATCCCATTTCAGGTGATTTTTCTTCTTTTTATTGAACACGTAAATTACGATTGCAGTTATGTTGTCTATTTATAATATAGACAAATGCAATCTATTAGATAATACATTCTACAAAAATTTTAAATACAATATTTCCAGAGATTTGAAAAAATGCTAGAAAATAGTAAGCCATTTATCTTCTCCTTGTCACAAATCTACATTGACAACGGCACGGATGCTCAATTAAAAAATTAATTAATTGAATGTAATCAACTTGTTATGTCAGACAAGTCTGTCTTCTGTTAGAGATGTCGATGTTACAGAGTTTACATGAATAATTGAAATGAAGACTTGAAATAGAAACTACTTATTTTTTGTTACAGAGTTTAATTATCTTGTATTTTATGCAGGTTTTAAGCTGGAGACCACGAGTAGTTTACTTTCCAAACTTTACAAGTGCAGAAATATGTCAACGGATAATTAAAATGGCAAAGCCAGAACTTGAACCATCAAAAGTACTTATGATAGAAGGAGAAGATGCTGAGGACACCAAAGACATAAGAACAAGGTAGTGTCAATTTGATTTTGAAAGATAAGAGATGTTGTTGCATATGTTTAGAGATACATTTATGTTGCTGCTGTATGTAAAGATCAATGCTAATTTTTAGGTGGAAACAGTTCAGGCACATTCATCAGTGCATCAAAAGACAAATCTAACACCTTAGACTTCATTGAGAGGAAAATTGCAAAGGTGACTATGATTCCAAGGACCTATGGAGAAGTATGTCTCTTTTTTTTAATTTAGCTTCATAGAGTGTTTATGTATATATGTATGAGTTGCTAAATAATGCTCCACTCACTGTTTTGCAGGATTTCAATATATTGCGATATGAAGTTGGCCAAAAATATGATTCTCATTATGATGTTTTGGATACAGCTGAATATGGTGGTGTTAAGAGCCAAAGGGTATATTATATTAACATGTACAACTTGCCAACACTTTTTCTTATAAGACTCATGAGCAGACTCATCAATGTTTTGTGTGCATGCATGTAAAGATATTTTCACCAACAATGTTTTTTGGTATGAATTTGATGTTTTGAAACAAATTCATATTCAATCTCCATTTCATAAAATCAAATGTTAATTAAGATAACATTTGAAACCAATTCTAGACTTGATCTTTATCATAGTCTCAACATGTTTGTTGGTTTTAGTCGTTTGATTGGGGTCATGGATCTCCTTGACATTGATTCCATTTGACTTGTCCAGATTGCTTCCTTCTTATTATACCTATCAAGTGTAGAAGTTGGAGGAGAAACAATGTTCCCTTATGAGGTTGATTAATTGGAGAATCTACTGTTATATTGTACATTGTGAATCTTTGTGTAAGTAATAATTTATTCACGTACTCCAATCTTCAGGATGGCTTAAATATGGATTCAAATTATGACTACGAAAAATGCATTGGTTTGAAGGTGAAGCCCCAACAAGGTGATGGACTTTTATTTTACTCGGTGTTTCCAAATGGGACAATTGACAAGGTATTCTTTAACTTTGTAGTACACATGGAGTAATAAATTTTCATTTAAGTTAAAGGGAAATAAAAATACATGTAGAAATTATGTGACAAAGGAGGTCTTATTATTATAACATATTCCTTTCTTCTGTAAGAAAATATAAACAAAAATTATTTAGAAAAGTAAATGTAATTATTTTAAATAATAATAAAAAAATAAAATAGAATGGTTTTATTTTATATATTAAGTACCGATCATTGATAAAAGAGAAGATTCTACTTTATCAATAGAGCAAATATCTTTTGCTATTTTGTCGATTAGACTAAATATATTAATTTTTTAATTAATTTTTATTTATAATTGATAGAGAGGAGTAGTGATGTTATTTTATTTAATTTTCCATTGTTAATTTGTAAATATTTATGCAGATTTCTCTACATGGAAGTTGTCCTGTGATAAAGGGGGAGAAATGGGTCGCAACAAAGTGGATTCATGATAAAGTACTAACCAGGATGAGCTACTAGTTTTTATCTTTCATGGAGGTTGCTTTTATTAATCCATGTACACATTGCCACATATGCTTCCTTTTTTATATATCGGTGCTACATATTTTCCTTAATGATGTACGAATATTGAATAGTTGTAATGTTGCTAGATGCTAGTGTTTTTTTGTTTGTTTTAGTTTTATTGATGTGTCTTGAAACCGGGCATTTGGTGATTTATCCTTATTGATGAAACTAGTTTATCTATGGTGATATATAAGAAACCTTATATAGTCAAAAAGTTACTTTAGAAAGAATAGTAAAATGAAATTTACCATGAGAGACAATATCTTTATCTATATTTTGAGATTAAAATTATCATTAAGAAAATTAAAAATACACGAATGATATACATAAGGATCTCAGGAGCTAATAAAAAATAATTAAATTAAAATTTTAATTTTAACAATTAAATTGATTTTCTCTATATATAATTAATGGTTAAGAATAATTCAAGATTTATGTTTCATAAATTTTCTTTTTATTTATAAAAAAAAATATTTATTAATATTTACTCATTGATTATATATTATTTTTATTAACAAATTATAAATAAATAAAGAGGATGTTGAATTTCACAATGATCTCTACAAATTTTTTATTTAAGATTCAATTTCGATAAAATAAATATTGTGTTTTCGAAAATACCACGCATAAATGAAAATTAATTGAATGTATTTGAAGTATATTTACGTTACACTTCTACATTATTAGCATATATGTTGTTTAATTATTTTTAACAAGATACACTTTTTATTGTCATTAAAAAATGAATTCTATTAGTTGAATATATTTTTTTTCACCTTTACAGTATTATTATAATCAGGTGTACCATTTACTTATGAACAATTATTTTTTTGCAACAAGTAGCAATAGATAAGAAAAATGAAAGAGAGTTGTGGGAGGCAAAAAGAGGAGGGAGTGATACGAACGCAATGGCATGCGGTGTGGGGAACAGCTGGTGAGATAATTTGTAAGGATAGTAACTTTAATCACGCGCTACGTCGTCGTATCGCATTGCAGAGAACAAAGAGAGTGAAAAAACGCGTGTTAAAGACATAAGACAAATAAACAAGCAAAAAAGGAATATTAAATTACAACAAGACGCGCCGTGATTGCAAGAGGCAGAGTGCAGCGAGTGAGCCAAGCGAGTTGAGTTTCAATTCAGTTTCTCTCCGATCCAAATCCATAATTCAATTTTTTCCCCAAAGTTTTCTAAACCCTAGCTTTCTCACTCGCGTTTTTTCTCCACTCGCGGATCCACTTCACATTTTTATACTCGCAGCTCGTGATCCGTTTCCGCTCTTTAAGGTTTCTTCTTTCTCCCTCTTCCCTTGTGTTCTTCACACTTTTTACAAACAAATATTATGCTTAATTATTGTTTGTGAAAATGCTAAGAATTTTAACGTATTTGCTTAAACACTATGCTGGTCTTGTAATTCTATTTACCTCGAAGATATTCGTGGTATAAAGGTTTTAAATTTGATGGGGAAAAATGTGGAAAAAAAACACTACTTGTAGTCTAAGAAAAGGAAACAAAACATTAGTAAAACGTGAATTTTGAATAAAGACCTGAAAACATTGTTCTGCTGAATGAATATGATCATTGTTGTGTTAACTGATCAGCAAGTTTCTGAATTTAGTTTCACATTCAGTTGCTGCTGCTTCTTTGACAGGAACGAAACTGTAAAGATTGGGATAGATTTTGTGATCTTTGTATTTACTGTTACAATGTTTTTCTTTTAGATTGGTTGTTTAAGAGTGGCTTTTATTGCATGATTAACTTATTTCAACAACTTGTTCACTGGGATACAAAGTTTGGAAACAACTAGAACCATCTTTTTCTTAATTGTGAAAGCCATTCATTTTAGCATAACATCGTGTCTTGAATTGGGGGCAGGCTGACTTTGTGATACATACAAGATACAGCAAAATTTTGATATGTTAATTTTTTTTTATTTGCAAGCTGTGCACTTTTGTTTCTCTTCCTTTTCTGAGGTATTACTGTAAATTTTATATTAGGATGAGTAGAGTTTTGTCGTTTCGCTCATTAGAACCTTTGTTTTGCTGTACTTTACAGTAAATGGTTGCAGCCAGGCTACAATTGATATTGTAGAAGATACTCAGAATGGAATTATGGTAGTTCCGTGAGGAGAAGTATGGGTGACGCGGTCAATGAAGAGGATCGCAGGGGTGGTGCACTTGTTGCTTCTCCTAAGAGGGACATAGCTTTCTTTGAAGGGGACAGAGACTTTGAGCCACCCAATGGCATTGAATTTCAATCTCATGAATCAGCATATTCATTTTATCAAGAATATGCCAAATCTATGGGATTCACCACTTCAATTAAAAACAGCAGACGATCAAAGAAGACAAAAGAATTTATTGATGCGAAATTTGCGTGCTCTAGGTATGGAGTTACACCTGAGTCTGATAGTGGAAGCAGTCGGAGACCAAGTGTAAAGAAGACAGATTGCAAAGCTTGCATGCATGTGAAGAAAAGGCCGGATGGAAAGTGGACCATTCATGAATTTATAAAGGATCATAATCATGAACTTTTACCAGCTTTGGCATATCATTTTCGGATTCATAGAAATGTTAAGTTAGCTGAAAAGAATAATATTGATATCTTGCATGCCGTTAGTGAACGCACCAAAAAGATGTATGTTGAAATGTCTAGACAGTCTGGTGGCTGTCAAAACCCCGAGTCTCTCGTGGGTGATACAAATTTTCAGTTTGACAGAGGCCAATATCTGTCTTTGGACGAGGGAGATGCCCAAGTTATGCTGGAGTATTTCAAGCACATTCAAAAGGAAAATCCCAACTTCTTCTATTCTATAGATTTAAATGAAGAACAACGATTAAGAAATCTATTTTGGGTCGATGCAAAAAGTATCAATGATTATCTCAGCTTTAATGATGTAGTTTCCTTTGATACTACCTACGTAAAAAGCAATGATAAGTTGCCTTTTGCTCCTTTTGTTGGAGTGAACCATCACTCTCAACCTATATTGCTTGGATGTGCATTGGTTGCAGATGAGACTAAGCCAACTTTTGTTTGGTTACTGAAGACGTGGCTTAGAGCGATGGGAGGGCAAGCTCCCAAAGTTATAGTCACTGATCAAGACAAAGCCTTGAAGGCGGCAATTGAAGAAGTCTTCCCAAATGTACGCCATTGCTTTTCTCTTTGGCACATATTGGAAAAGATACCTGAAAATTTGTCTTTCGTGATAAAACAGTATAAGAACTTCTTGCCAAAGTTTAACAATTGCATTTTTAAGTCTTGGACAGATGAACAATTTGACATGAGATGGTGGGAAATGGTGACTATATTTGAACTTCATGATGATGTTTGGTTTCATTCATTGTATGAAGACCGGAAAAAGTGGGTACCAACGTACATGGGGGATGTCTTTTTAGCTGGAATGTCCACACCTCAACGTTCAGAAAGTATGAACTCTTTCTTTGACAAATATATTCATAAGAAAATCACCCTTAAAGAGTTTGTGAAACAATATGGGCTGATTCTTCAGAATAGGTATGATGAGGAAGCCATTGCAGATTTTGATACATTGCACAAACAGCCTGCACTTAAATCTCCTTCACCTTGGGAAAAACAAATGTCAACAATTTATACACATACAATATTTAAGAAATTCCAAATTGAAGTGTTGGGTGTTGCCGGCTGTCAATCTAGGATAGAGGTTGGAGATGGAAATGTTGCAAGATTTATAGTTCAAGATTACGAGAAGGATGAAGAGTTTTTGGTTACTTGGAATGAGTTGAGCTCAGAGGTCTCTTGCTTCTGTCGATTGTTTGAATATAAAGGTTTTCTTTGCAGGCATGCATTGAGTGTTCTCCAACGTTGTGGTTGTTCAAGTGTTCCACCTCATTATATCATGAAGAGGTGGACCAAAGATGCCAAAATTAGGGAACACATAGCAGATAAAACAAGAAGGATACAAACCAGGGCTCAACGTTATAATGATCTGTGCAAACGAGCTATTGAGTTGAGTGAAGAAGGATCATTATCTGAAGAGAGTTACAATGTTGCTATCCGCACACTCGTTGATTCCCTAAAGAACTGTGTACTTGTAAATAACTCTAACGACAATGGTGCAGAAACTGGAAACAATGGTTACAGTCTTCGTGAAGCAGAAGAAAACCAGGTTACCCTTGCTTCGAAGCCAAGTAAGAAGAGGAACACAACTAGGAAAAGAAAGGTCAGTTCTGAGTTATGTGCTAAGTTGTTTTGGCTTTCTAGCATTTAAAAGATCAGGAAATTGATTTGAGAATCACTTTATAGGTGCAACAAGAGCAGAATCCTATACTTGTCGACGCTCAAGATAGCCTGCAGCAAATGGTTTGTGTTTCCTCTGTTTCATTCATGATATATTTTAGATTATACAAATAGGCAGGGCACATTGAATCTCTTGAGAACTGCATTGCTATTTTCATGAATACCTACTGCATTATCAAGACTGGAAAGGAATCTGTAGCCTGTGTGTCCTGTAACATACGCTTTCCTTTCATTTCATTCTTCTTTTAGGATAATCTTGGCTCAGATGCAATGACCCTTAATGGATATTATGGTACCCAGCAGAATGTGCAAGGACTGGTAAATTTACTTGTTAACCAACAAATGATTACATATGTTGTATATTTTAAGAACTCAATGTAATGCTTAATTAATAATTTTGGTTTTTGTAGCAGGTACAGTTGAACCTAATGGAACCACCTCATGATGGTTACTATGTTAATCAACAGAGCATGCAAGGCCTGGTAAGTTGACCTAATCATGATTACAATCTTATGATATCATTGTGTTTTATAATTATATAGAAATAGGATTGTTAATTGATATTCATATCTTTGTAGGGTCCATTGAATTCTATGGCTCCAAGTCATGATGGGTATTTCGGAACACAACAAAGCATTCATGGGATGGTAGAGTACTTTCTTTTCTTTCCTATGAAATTATTGTGAAGTTACATTTCTTGATTATTAACATTAATATGATATAAAAGTTGCTAACAATGGGTTGGTTCATGTAGGGAGGGCAATTGGAATATCGTCCGACAACCACTTTTGGATATAGTCTTCAGGTTTGTTACTAGTATTTGAACTTGGAAATTGACATAGAATAAGTTGTGCTTGCCGCTTGGTTTTCACTGTCTTTGACACATAAGCTTAATTGTAGGATGAGTCTGATCAACACTTTCACAGCAACAATTCAAGAAATACATAGAATTTGTCTCTTCTCTGATATTGATAGTTTCCTCAGAAGCTATGGGGTGATTGAATAGACCATTGAAAGAACTTGGAAATTCATTATCTTGACAACAGTTCATTTTCATACTAAACTTCGGAAGGAGTTTCTGTAACTATATGTACCATTGAAGTTTACCTCATGTCTTGGTAAACGTTTAAACTTCCTGTATTTTACATGGAAATTGCCTGTTGTAATCTGGGTTAGTTTTTAGAGCTCTAAAGTCTGTCTCCATTTGGCTTCCCTCCCTTGTGATGGCCACCTCAGCATGAATTGTATGAATGAGTCAAAAACCATCTTGCATTCTGTATTGTCGTTTGTTTCCAGGGGAGCAGAAATCCGGAATATTTACATGAAAGCCTGTGATAGTATGCTGAGAAAGAAGATATTCATTTTCTCAAATGTGAGATGCAGAAGTTGTTGAGTTCCTATCATTGGAAGAAATACAAAAACACCAGATTTCATGGTACAAGAACTCCACAGGACCGATTTGTATAATCAGGAATGGTTGTTGCTAATGGTTCATTTATGAACACATCCACCTTAGATATAATAGATGGAGTGAACTTTTATATTGAACACGACCACATTTTGGGTCAGAAATCCAATGTCATAACTGACCCTTTTATGAATATCGTTTTAGCTAGTTGTTTTAGTATTTAGTGTATGTATTATAGTAGATGGAATATTAGCTTACATGTCTCCCTTTGACTTTCCAGTTATAGTTACTGGTGATATCTATTTTTTTGGGTAGAATATTGATTATATCTTTATAAGAGAATAAATTTCATATTAATATGGTTTCTGGTTTGGAGGGAGTTCATATGGTGTAGGCGAAACATATGCCTAGAATTACGAATGATGAGACTATGAGAGGGTCCTAACTGTTTATGAAATTATAAAGAGCAAACCATGATTAATATCTAAGTTTGAACAATTTGTAGTCAAATTTGACTAAACTCTTAGTTTTATACAGTTTTGTTCAGAGGTTATTTTTTTGCATATTGTGAGGGGAAATAACAGGAACAACTATATTAGTTAAAAAAAATTGGCACTAAAATATAATAAAATTGTTTTTAATGACCTATCTCCTATTAGCATCTCCAAAGTCATTAATCACTTTTTTTTAAAGAGTTTAACAGCAAAAATTGCACATACTAATATGGAAAAAGCAGAACATGTCAAATTTAAACTTGTACATTTGTATATTAAATGTTCCTTCAACTTGTACTTACGAGACTCCTCGACCATCTTTTAAATATTCAATTTTTTTTAAAACAAATATCTCACTTTTAAATTCATATACTAAAATATTTTATTTTTCTTCTCCTCACACAAATTTCATCCCCAACCTAAAAATAAGTATGATTTTTTATTTATGTGGCGTATTCAAATGAGATGGTGGGAGTGAGAAGTGTCATAAAGATAATGAGTATAAATATAAAAGTAAAAAAATAAATGATTGAATGTTATCTTATATTAATAAGTTAATGAAGGCTATAAGATAATAAATAGTGAATAAGTATTAAAAAATGAGTGGAGTATACTCACTCTAGAACAATTGTGTTAGTGAATTATTGATGATATGTGAGGAAGTCACATATGAAAAATTTAATCATCTTAAATGATTTAAATTTTGTCAATACTTTAATTAACAATAATTTCTGTTATCTCTAATTTAAAATAAAAAAATACATAAATATATAAAAATAAAGTAATACAGTAAGAGAAAAAGGAAACTAGTGAATCAATAATAATTATTTTTGAAAAATATTAAAAGAAATCATTAAATAGCCGTTTTTATCCCGAAATAAAAAATAAAATTAAGTAGCCGTTATATGAATGTAATATAACGGCTAGTTTACGAATTCTCATATCGTCAATATCAACAGCCTAGGTTTCTCAGTGCTGATGTATCATCGTAAATCCCTTCTTTATCAATAGCCAATACATAATCTATCTTTCAGCGATTTCAGAAGTAATCGAATATTTCAGTAATGGATGATGTTGCATGCAATTCTCCGTCAATGAATCACAGCCCCGCTGCTGATGTCCATCCTCTTCCTCATTCTCCGACAGCCTCTGTCAGTTCCAAGTTCGGAAAGGCAAGCCTTCCGTCCACTTTTTTTTTAATATCAATTTTTATGTTCAAGTGATTTCCTCCCAATTTTTTTATAATTAGAGTTTTCGATTTAGTGTTTACCGATTCAAAACCCTAAATTGACGAGTCTTGATTGTTGAGTAAATCCAGATATGGATGCTGTTGTACTAGACCTAAAAATGAGTCTTATTAAGAGTTTGTATGATTTGCGAAGGCAAAATCTACATTTTGAAGTTTCAACAAAATTGGGGTGGTACTGTAATTTTGTCAAATTCACCATTAATCCAAACATGCACGTAGATGTTGTTTGGCTTAGTTGATAACAATTGTGTTTGGTTAATTGAATTGTACAGAATAAATTGACGAAGGAATTAGGGCAATCTTCAGCAAGTGCTCTTAACAAAGTCTCATCACAAATCAGAAAACCTCCTCGCCGTAAAACTTCTCCTGTCAATTGGTTCCCACGCAAAAAAGTGGATTCATTCTTGAAGAGGAAAATTAAGATGCTTCAGGTTTAGTCATAAACTGTTCATATTCTCTACTTGTAATTGAATATATTGCTTTCTGGCTTCTGAATTCAAATGCTGTAACAATTGTCCTATTCAGGAAGTAAATGGAATGAATTTGACACTTGATCAAACTCTAGGCAATTCTAACCCGCATTATTCAAGAGTGTTGAGAGAGAAAATGGCAGCTAGAGAAGCGGCAAACAACGCAATGGAGGCTCGAAGAGCGGCTTTGGTTGAAGCATCTTGGTGCCGAATTTTACGGGCTGCAAGGTAAAGCTTTATGCAAATAAAATACAACATGCTGGACATTTGAGTTGGTTTACTTGAAGATAATGTTTTACATATTATTGGAAACAGGAAACAGATTGAAAGTTATGTGACAATTTTGTAATTAGAAGTGAAAACTGAAAATATTCTCTGGAAGTAATGGCTTTCATTTGTACATTGGATTTTATTTTATGTTCTATTTTATCCTATTGGTGTCTTCAGGATTCCTAGTGATGATGCAGAGGCTCAACTCTTAAAGGCAGAAAAAAGTGCAATTGAAGCTTTTGAGGCAGCTGAGGCTATGGGTGTTATCATGTTTGACTTGCCAGATTGTCCAAGGAAGCATGGTCAAATAGAGACACCCTCTATTAGTGGAGAAGGATCATCTACTCATACTTTTACTGCAACTTTTGAAACTGCCTTTGATGTAGATAAAGAAGTAGCTGCAGCAGTAAAAACTGCATTTACCAGGCTTGCAACATGCCCTTCATTTAGTAAAGATGAATTCAAAGAGCTGCTGAAAAAAATTAGTGAACACCCAGATACAGATGAAAGTCATCAGGAGTTATCTGAGATCTCTTCAGAGTATGAGTCTGGATCAGAGTTAGATTCAGTGTCCCAAAAAAGTGACTTCAACTCCGAAGACTTGGATTCCAAGACATTGTTTCCAGGGATTAGTCAGAGGAAAAGTAGGAAGAGACAGTCTTTTGAAAATAGAATAAAACTTGTTGATATGATGATTGAGAGGTTAAAATGTTTGCAAGAAGATGAGCTTTCTTCTCTTGCCACTATAGTTGCAACTTATGGTTTAAATGCCGCCTTGGCTGAAGTCCAGAATACCAAACAGCACAATCCAGCAATTATTTTTCCAGCAAGAAGAATGTCATCTTTGGGATTCCATAAGTCAGCCTTGGACGGAACAACAAGAAAGGATCGAGTTGAGACCGAATTACCAAGCCTAGATAAATTTTTAGTTAAGCACATGACAAGACTTGAAAGAGAGGTTTCTGAAGCCAAGAAAAACCATAGGAATGAAACAAAGTTAGGTAAGGATAGCTCTTGTAAATCTGGTGATGGAACAGCATTGGAGTCCATACCTGATTTGGGAAGTATTCTAGTCAAGAATTATTCAAAATTAGAGAAAGACATCAAGGAAGCAAAAATAAAGTCAGGAAAGGAAATGCTAGGAGCATCAAGTGGCGTGCCTAGAGGTCAAAAGAAGGATCACACAGAAGTACCTGGCTTAGACAAGGTCTTAGTGAAACATGTCTCAAGACTAGAAAAGGAAGTTCAAGAAGCCAAAAAGAGAGCAGTCAATGAGAAGACATGTTTGAACTCAACTTTTTATTCTAATGAAGCATTAGACAGTAAAGAAAACATAAATTTGTATACCATAGAGGAAAACGTAGGTGGGTTAGATAAGATTTTGGTAAAGCCTGTGCACAAATTGGAAAGAGAGAAGTTGCAGGCCTTATCACAGGGAAGCCAGGTTGAAAACTACAGACAAAGAAAGAATCATGGAGCAACCAATGTTGCGGATTGTGAGAGCTTGGATAAAGTTTTAGTTAAGCGAGTATCTAGACTTGAAAAGGAGAAAATCAATATCAGTTCAAGGGAAGAATGGGGCGAAGTTAAGAAAAGTCACAAAAACAGTCATTTGGTGACAAATGAAGAAAATGGTGGTGGTCTGGACCAGGTTTTGGTTAAACATAAATCCAGACTTGAGAGAGAAAAGATGGCTACTGCTGCTCAACAGCAAGAGAACTCAGTTAGTTTTTCTGTAGCTCGCCGCATGGCAAGGGAGAGAGAGTTGCAAGAAGCTTGGGGAGGACTGAGCTTAGGAAACTCCATGAAGCCTAGTGTCTCCAAGCTTGAACAAGACAAGGTTAGTTTATTGTTGTTACACTCTCGTACCCCTTTTAATGTTTTTTACCTTTTCTGATTCAAATGGCAATTGCTAAAAGTTATCGCCTGGTTTTCTTTTATCTAGGCTGCTTGGATTAAAGCTGAAGCTGAGGAAAGAAAGCAAGAAATGGAAGCAATATGATATTTGTTGATAAAAATGTGCTCCTGTTGATACCTTCAGAAGAATAAATTTGGTTCCATTGAATGTAAATGTGTTTACAATAATTAGCATAACATTAATTTGTTCTCAAGTAGAAGATGAAAAATTCCTTGCATATTTGGTTGATAGTTGATAGTTGAAACTTCTCTTGGTTCCACATTATACTGACCCATCGCAAACTTGGTTTCTGTTCGCATTTATTTTTCTCCTTTAGATTGAAAATTAGTTAATTGTTTTTTCCTGACATGGAAAATGAAATTATTTATATGCAATATTTGTTGACTGCTCTGTTAGCAAGTTGAAGCTCTGTAAGTCTGTATAAACAATGGAGATAATCAGATCAAATTATATAACAATTATATGTTGGCCAACTATAATTGCTGCCAAGGTGGTTCTTGAGCATATGTTAACCTTTAAATTAAGGTTGAGAGATTGTAGGACAAAATTGAACTAACTTGAATTATTTGATTATCAATGTGTTATGTTCAATAAAATCTAGAAGAAAAGAAGAATAATGGAGAGATTCAGAAGAATATTTTATTTTTTATTGATCGATAATATCCAATTAGTTTGTGTAAGAAGACATAGCTAATTAGAAGAGAAAAAAGATAAAGTTTTTGGTGTTTCTCATTCTAAAAGTTCTTTTACGAATACTAGATTAAGATTTTTTTTTAAATAGCTGATACTTATCTAAATTCTCTAGATTGTTAATAATTTGTGGAAAGCAACTTTTAGAAAGATAAAAATGAGTTAAATATATTATTATCAGAGTGGTCAAATAGATTGAACAATCAATTTTTTTGACAATACCCATTCTAAAAGTTGATCAGCCTTAATTGGACAAAAATGTCCAAGAAATAAAATCACAAATGATAAAAACAGTACATCCATATGACTTTTTTTTTTTTTTTTGCCAACGAC
>JBBPBT010000517.1:3324166-3348682 GCA_037974875.1 Cicer bijugum
TTCATCTTCTAAAATGTGTTTTATTTTATACTGATGAAAGACTCTTAAAAATAATTGTTGTCATAAAAAGAATGTAAAATTATAACAAATGTATTTTCAAAAATGATAATTCTTTTATTGATATTTTATTGTTTTTAGAAAGATGAATAATTGTTTAGTTCATAAATTTTTTTTAACTCTTTATTACAAATGAAACACTTAATAAATCTTCTTATTTACCATATTTTTTAGTTCTGATTGAATGACATGTTTTTTTTTATCAAATTGATATTTCGTATTTTTAGATTCCCTTCCTTTTATATAAAAAATAGTAATTTTTCTTGTTTTGTTCCATTACATCGTTGCTTCTAATATTTTTGACAACATAATCCTTCCTTCCAAGTAAATCGCAGTAAGAATAAATTGAGAAAGAAACAAAAACAAGAGAATATGATTTTGACTTTGAGTAAGAAAAAGAAAAAAGGATTAACAAATAAGCTTAGAAAACTAACAAATTGTCGTCTAGTTGAACATAACATAACATAACGTTTCTCCAAAGATTCACCAAAACCCAAATGCTCAAAACTCAACACACACACTCTCTCTCTAAATTCTATTTTTTCATTTTCATTTCTTTTTATGTTTATTATTATTATTATTATTATTATTATTCACCTACTTCTTTTTCTTTCTCTCTCTAAAACCTCACAAGCAAGAAACGCTATTTTCTCTCTCACTGTTCCTCCAGAAAAAAAAATGCTGAATCTGAACAATACCCATTTCTCATCTCCTTGATCTACACCAAGTTCCTCTCACCCCACTTCAGATTTTTCTCTCTCAAGCGTATGAAAGTTGCAATGTGAGTTAAAGTTTTCACCTTTTTTGCAATGGTGGCTGCCATTTCAGAAAACCCATTAACCTCTTCAAGAACACAAGAAAAAGATAACAATGGCGTCATACCCAGAAGAGTTAAAGGTAGACAAGTTTCTTCAAGGTACATGTCTCCTTCACCTTCACCTTCAACAACAACAACATCTTCTTCTTCAACAACAACAACTACAACTTCTTCTTCTTCCTCTTCTTCTTCACGGCGATTTCCTTCACCTCTTTTATCATGTTCCACGAATTCATCATCATCAACACCACTTGTTGTTCCTAAACGTTCTCAATCGGTGGACCGTCGGAGACCTCGACCAACAACACCAGTTCCCGAAGCAACTAAGCTTCTAGTAACTTCTACTCGGAGTTTATCGGTTTCTTTTCAAGGTGAGGCTTTTTCTCTTCCTATTAGTAAGAGTAAAGCCAAAGCTGTTACGCCGGAGCGACGGAGGGTTACTCCGGTCGCCGTAAAAGGAGATCAGGGAGAGAACTCTCGTCCCTCGGATCAACATCGGTGGCCGGCACGGTCACGGCAGGCTAATCAGTTGTCAAGAAGTGTTGATTGTGGTGGTGGTGGTGGTGGTGGTGATGGTGATGAGAAGAAGAAGGTTGTTGGGAATGGGAATGGGAAAGTTATTCGTGCATTGCAACAATCAATGGTGATGGAGAGTGGTAGAAGAAGAGTTTCTTTTGATGGATTAAGGGGTTTGAGTTTGGATTTAGGGAAAACTGTTGAATTGAATGAACCTTGTTTGAATTCTGTTGATGTTAATGCTTCTGATACTGATAGTGTTTCATCAGGTAGCACTTCAGGTGCACATGATTCTCTTGGGACTAACAAGGTCTCTAAAGAATCTCGTGGAATTGTTGTTTCTGCAAGGTTTTGGCAGGAAACTAATAGCCGATTGCGGCGTTTGCAGGATCCTGGTTCACCTTTATCAACTAGTCCTGCTTCAAGAATTAGTGTTCCATCTAAGAATGCTCAATTGAAGAGGTATAATAGTGACGGTCCTATGTTGTCGCCTAGAACTGCGGGTTCTCCTATTAGGGGGAATGCGCGGCCTGCTTCACCTAGTAAACTTTGGGCGTCGGCTGCATCCTCACCGTCAAGGGGGTTTTCGAGTCCTGCTAGGGTGAGAAGTGCAGTTGCTAGCTCGATCAATAGCGGTTCAGGTATTTCGCCCTCGATTCTTAGCTTCTCTGCTGATGTGCGGAGAGGGAAGATAGGGGAAGATCGAATATTTGATGCACATACATTGAGGCTTCTTTATAATCGGTATGTGCAGTGGCGATTTGTTAATGCCAGGGCTGATGCTACTTTCATGGTGCAGAAATTGAATGCAGAGGTATGGATAAATTTGTGTTCTGTCAAACCATGTTTGATAGTATGGTTTTTGTTACTTGTTAGTGATATGAGTATCTCAATTGTTATTTTTTCTTTCTTTGAGTAATTGTGTAATTGCTTTGTATTTTATACTGTGCTTTGTGGAATGGTTTAGATTAATGGGATCTTGTTCATTACACTTACAACATTGTGTGTAGAGATTTATTGTCAAACGTCGTTAGAAACCCTGTGATAGAAATTTAGGCTGCTAAGCTAAGGTCTAGGATGAAAGATGAATGCTGCTGTCTTATTTTCAAGGAAATGTGTTAGGTTTCAGAATGCAGATTGACTAAGATGATGACACTTATTTTGCATTTATTGGATTCATCACCTAAATCTCAAAATGTAGATAGTGTTTCTCATTATCGTTGCTTTTAAGAGTTTGGAGATTTTAAAGTTTTCAACTACTGCAAAGTATCATTCTAATTGTGGATAATGTAGGTTTATCAGTGAATGATCTCAACCGAAAATTATGATCAACAAGGAGTTCTAAAAAATTCTCACTTAATGTTATGTACTTCTGAACAAAATGTCTCCATGGTTTATTTATTATGCCTGCCTTACAAATCTCACTGACACACCAAGAAGCTACCTTGTTGGTGGTGATCTAATGAGGATGCTCTTTAGTGAAAAGTTGTCGTGTAGAAATTTGCAAGTAGTGTTGTCCCATATTATGCTTATTAAGTATACTAGAATTAGAAAATTAGAAACAAGTAGAACTTTACATGAAATGATTTGAATGGAAAAGGATGTAAGCTGTTGTAGGAATCTGGTATTTTATTAAATGATTTAGGGAAGAATTTCCCCTGATTATACAGTAGATTGTAGAGCTTTGAGGGTCTGTACCTCCGTATGCCAAAAAGGAAAAGGCCCAACATTTTTCGCAAATGACAAGAATCAAGATAGTCCCCCTTTCTTTGCTTGCCAACAAACATAACAGTACATAGTCTACCTCTCTAATTATCTCAGTCTCAACTGATTCCTACTAACTCACTCACTCACTCTAACTCCTTCAACTAACAAACCTATCATAAACCATCTATCTATGTGGAGAAAAAAAATTATTACATGTAGAGATAAAGGAATGTCTTGAATGGCCATATACTTAAGTATATGCACATAAAATAGAAGTAGTTGTTGGAAATGGTTGAAGTTTACCTCAAGTAAAATTCTTTGTTGCACAGCTTGACCTAATATTATGTTGACAATGAGTCAGGTCTCCATTTAAGCTTCTTTACATTACTTTATAGGTTCAGGAAATCTATTGGTCTTCTTAGTGACATTAACAATTTCGTACTTAGCTGTTTTTTCATTATGGTGGTGACTATGTTCTGAAGTGTCTATTGTCGTGTTACGAAATATTATACTCCTATGATGTTTAGGATGGCAACGGCAACACTGTTGGATTATAACGATACTTTCATAAACTA
Organism: Cicer bijugum; assembly: GCA_037974875.1. NCBI lineage: Eukaryota > Viridiplantae > Streptophyta > Magnoliopsida > Fabales > Fabaceae > Cicer > Cicer bijugum. The sequence continues at coordinate 3,327,839 of JBBPBT010000517.1, forward strand.
TGTTTAGGCTAAATTAAATTATTTTCATTGTGCCAGAGACATCTGTGGAATGCATGGGTAACAATATCAGAGCTTCGGCACTCAGTCATACTTAAAAGAATCAAGCTGCTATTGCTGAGGCAAAAGTTGAAGCTGACTTCCGTTCTAAAGGGACAGGTATGATTCAGAACTTTCAATTTTTAAATAATGCTCTTATGCAATCAATGTAGTCCATGGAAGTTGATAAGCTCGATAAACAAAATGTAATGTTGCTTTTTTTTTGTTAATAAATACTTTCATGCATGTTGACGTGTGTATCTATACCTTGATGCAAAATTTAGTATATTCAATAATATTTTGCCAATATTTCAAGTATATATGTCAACAAAGATTCAGTGTTATTATGTTTACGTTAGAATCATAATTGGCAATGCATTTGAATATTTGATCTGTATTTATTAGTTACTATTATTATTTGTCATAATTGAAGTTTATTATGCTTGATCATAGATTTCGTATTTGGAGGAATGGGCCCTTCTTGATAAAGATCACTCCAGTTCTTTACTTGGAGCAACTGAAGCTTTGAGGGCCAGTACTCTCCGTCTTCCGGTTGTCGAAAAAGCAACAGTATGTACTGCTATCTTTTGGACACTTCATATTAGTTTAAAGTAGTCTGTAAAATATTGAACTGTTATTTTTTGTCAGGCTGATGTACCAAATCTGAAGGATGCTTTGGGGTCCGCAGTTGATGTGATGCAGTCAATGGCGTCCTCAATATATTCTCTTTCGTCAAAGGTGATTTTTTATAAGTTGCATGGTTCTTTTAATTCTGTAGTGTCAAGTGAGCGTTTATAGTTTATTGTCTGGACTTCTGCATGAAAGTTGGTTTTTGAGTTAGAAGTAATAACATATGCTTGATTGGTTCAGTCGTTGGTTCACATTTTGTTGAATTAGGTGAAACCATTCTGCCATTAATTGATTGTAATTTTAATACTTGGAAAAAAGATTATTGGATTTTAAGTTCTTCAAAATATAGCCGAAATTAGCCGTGTTGTCTAGAAGCTTGTTGGTTTAACCATTCCCCCCTTCACCTTGTTTTAACTTTGAACAAAACTTATTCACCAGATTGTCAACTTACCATTTAATAGACCATATTTATTGCTTTTTGCACATATAATCAATAAAAAATTTAAAAAAAATTGGATTCAGATTGATGTTTATGCATAATCTTTTTTCTTATTGCTGAAAACTTAAAATCTTTAGGATCAAAAGCTCATAATGATGAACACAATATTGTTCATTGTCTTGATGTCATTAACACCTGGTGGTTTGGCTCAAGTGGTTGATGAGCTTCAGCAAGGTTGAATCTATTGAGAGTACTCAAGTTAGATTAATGGCTGAAACAATCCCCTTCAGACTTTGTTTACCTTCCAGTCAAATTTCGAATTACCAAGTCCCTTTCCCCAAAAGACCGGAGGGTTAAGACAAAAAATCACATAACAATCAGTTATTAAGTTATAAATAATCAAATAAAAAGTATGAAAGATATTTTGGCTAATAAGCACATGCTATCATTTATTATGTAGGATATTTTCTAACCTATATGTGCTTAGCGTTGTCATAGTCTATACCTCTATAGTCATAGCATGGGCATGTTAAAAGTAGTGTCTTATCCTTGTTCGGCCCGTAGTTGTGAACAGCACTTAGGGGTTGCGACATTATTCTACAAAAACAATAAATTGAATATTTGACCTACTTTCTATTTCTAGCTACTAGCCATGTATATGTCTTCAATATTTGACCTACTTTCATAATTTCCATTAAGAAACATGAATGATCAGAATTCTAATGTAGCATAGTGATCACATTGTTAAACCTGGATTGAATGTTAAAATATCATCTGAAGTGATTGTTGTGTGGTTCCTTGAACTGTCCCTTGGATCTGGGCTAAGATGCACTAACCCATGCATGGTTGTGGGTTTATTTCTGCTGCAATTATAGATTTTTTTATTGTTATTATTTTGCTTTCTGTGGTCAGCTTTTCAAATCAAACTATATGATGAAAAGGAGATGATTTTGTAACAACTCAGTTTATTAGGTGGGGTCTGTTTGATGGATCAATCAAACACCATTTTGCTGTATACAACCAACCAAAACATTTTCTCACTAGATGGACGATTTTGCTTTATCAAAAAGCAAATTTTCAGTAAATCCAACTTATTAAACTGTGCTTGTACCCTCTTCCCATAAAAAACTCTGATTAGACTCCCATCAAAGCCAAAGGCGAGTTGCTTATTTATTCATTTAGGGTCTGTTTGGTTGGAGGGGAAGAGAGGTAAGTAAAATCCCTCCCGAGCCAATTTTAGCTCCCTTCTAAAACTGGGAGGATTTGAAGTGAATAATATTTGTTTAAAATTTTGAGATAAACAAATTTTGAGAGAGAGGAAGTGGGAATTGGGTTAGAGATAAGCAACTATTTGCACTTTTTCTATTCAATATATTGAAAAACATGAGTTTGTAGCAGGTGGAAGAAACTAACTGCTTGGTAGCGGAAATCCTAAAGGTAACCTCAAAGGAAAGGTTTTTGCTTGAACAATGCAAGGATTTTTTGTCTTCCTTAGCAGCCATGCAGGTAATCAGTCATGTTTGTCTCTAACTTTTTTATGGACACTGACAAGTGTCAAACACCTAACACACCTTTAATTTGTAGTGTTAGTGCTACATAGCTAATTTGTATATCTCTATTCTTATTATTGCTATTTTGCGTGTAAAATATTGTGGCAGGTCAAGGATTGTAGCTTAAGAACGCATATGTTACAACTTTCTCGTGTACCAGCTTCCTAACAAGGCGTGCGTAGAACTGATCTTATTTGACCTGACAGCTCACTCTTAATGCTAACAAACTACTACTCCCAGCCTTTTTTTTATTTTCCACAAGGGTGGAGATAACACAGAAGAAGGTAATAATAAGAAGAATGGAATATGGAGTCAATAGCTGGTTTTTGTTTGCTGTTTGTTTGACTTGAATGTATCGTGTGTAGTATATCCAATGTGTCTGAATATTACAGTTTACAAAAGGAAAAAAAAAAGTGGCTTTTTCTCTCACTAGTTAGCTAGATCAAGATGTATACAATTACCTACCTTGTCATTTGAGGAAAAGTGAGTGTCTGTGTATATATCTATATATGTAATCAACTAATTAGTCATTGTTTAGTAGGGTAGTTTGTGGCCTAGATCTTCATTTAAATCTATGGTGTATGCTCTTCTATTTTTTCATTGTAGTTCTAGCAATCACTTGCATGGTTTTTAAATGTCGCATTCTTTTATTCTACTGAAAAGCTAGTATAGTATATAGTTTTTTTTTTTTATCATTCTTCTAGAAATACGAAATTAAAAATAGTAAAATAGGATGAGATATTTTTTTCCCCTAGCCTAAAAACATTAAAAAAAATGTGTAGGTATCTGTGTGACGTGAACCTCTAATGGCGATTAACTTAGATTAGAAGCAATGTGATACAATGATTTAAAAGCATGTGTGTATTGTGGCCAAAATCAAATATGTGATGTTACATGAACAATTCCAAATGAGGATGGTAACGTGGGAGTGAAAGAAACAAAGTCACGAATGCGGTCCATCCATTTCTTGCCATTGTTGTGGTCCCACTAACAATGTCGTCTTTTTGAGGCTTAATCCCATTTACACTCTAAGATTCTTCCGTTGCTGGTAACACGAAATTTCTTCATGCTCACTCACATCACATGCATCTGTAAACAAGATTGATTTCATTGTATTTTATAAAATAGAGCTATTTAAAGAATAAATATTTTTAAAGCACTGTATATTCCACTCGCAACTATAGAGGCTAATCCCCCAAAGAAATTGAGATCTATTATTTAAAGAAGTTGGATATAGGTAAATTGTTTGGCTGCATTTTTGTGAGACTGGTCCACATGCATTTACGTCTTTGGTTAAGTTTGGTGAAACAGCCCATTCGTGATGACTGATAAAAAGTTAACATTGAAATTGTTTCCAAGTCTCACGGCCCGTGACATTATTGTATAAGTCCCCGTGTTTTTGCTAGTGAGAATTTCTTTTAGTGAGAATTTCATTTGTATAATCTTCTTGGGTATCGTGTACCACTTTACATATATACATTCCATAATAGCCAAAGCTAAAAAATAGAGAAATTACAAATTGTGAAAAAACAAATATTCCATCTAACTCCAATGAGGCTTCTACTACTTCCCACAAAAGAAAAAGTTTTACCCGTCATGGGCAAATAAAGGTTTGGACTAGATAAGAGTATACGAATATTTTCATACAAAGCTGTGCATGAAAGAATAACTTTCGGCCCAAAACCAATTTGAAATGTTACGTGGATCGGACACGTTGGACTTGTATTATTCTTAAGCATTTTAACCTTGAGAATTGTACCACGCACCCCCAATCTGACCTGCCACCCCCCAGCCATGAGTAAATGACTGTTTTGCTTTTAATTCGAAACTTTGGTATCCGATCAAACTTTCGAAATCCAGCAAACCATTTCGAAAGTTTCTTGTAAACTTCGAAAGTTTGAAAATCCAATTCACATTGAACCTCGAAAATTTCTCTCATGTTGAAACGTTCGAAGTGAAGCTCGACAATTTCGAAACCCAGAAAACTTTCGAAGGAGATGGAAATTTTTGAAGTGAGAAGGAAACTTTCGAAATTGGAAGGAAAGTTTCGAAATGGGAAGGAAAGTTTCGAAATGGAAAGGAAAGTTTCGAAAGGGAAGGAGGAAAGTTTTGAAACTTTTTTATTTTGACTTTTTCTTTGCCTTGTTTTTTGCCTTTTTTTTTGTTGCCTTTATTACATTATTTATTTGTTGCATTTATTTTTGCATTTTTATTTGTTGCCTTTATTTTTGCATTTATATTCGAAAATTTCAATTATTGCATTTTTGCATTTATATTCAATTATTGTATTTTTGCATTTATATTCGAAAACCATTTATTTTTGCATTTATATTCGAAAATTTCAATTATTGCAAATATTCGAAATTAATTTTTGAAACTTTTAGATAATAGAAACTTTCGAATCAAATTTCCATCAAAGTTTAGTGCAAATATTCGAAAAAAGGCCAAACTTTCGAAGGTTTAGTGCAAGACATGCCTTTCGAAACTTTAGTTCAACATCAAAGTTTCGAGGTTTAGTTTTATATGTCTTTCGAAACTTTAGATCAACATCAAAGTTTCGAGGATTACATTTACTTCGAAGGTTTAGTACAATGGAAAATATTCGAAACATTTTTTAACATCGAAACTTTCAAATGCAACTAAAGTTTCGAAAATGTGTTTTTTTTAAAAAAATTTACATTTCGAAGGTTTTAAAAAAACAAAATTTTCGAAATCTACGTTTATTACAGAGGGTATATTGGTTTTTAAAAATTACTTGGGGGTGCCAGATACAAATGGGGGTGTCTGGTACAATTGTCATTAACCTTTAAGGCCTCAGGTTTAAAAAAAAACTCATTTTAAACACAAAAGAACATGGACCGGTTGACCAAATCTGCGAACTCGGGAAACCGCTGCATACAGGAGTGGGGAAGAATACTTGCTCTCCACGAAGGAGTCCGAGAAAGGAGGACCCTTTATCATACCCTCCAACCTAATCATCTCTAACAAGGGAATTATCAGAATCAGAAAACATAATTTACACTATTGAGTCTTGACCCAACACATCGTCCACGAGGCTCACCTGAGATCCAAATACCACAATTACACTAAGATTATTACTCATCAAACCTTCACAAGAACATTATATTAAACATTTTATATTAAATTTAAAACAATAAATAAAGGTAAAATTAGGTTAGTTGTTACGAACCAGATCATCTGTTGTCAGATATTATAGACATTCATGCAGTAAATGACAATGTACTATTTGATATAGATTTAATCTCAAATTTCATAAATTAAAGTTTAAAAAATATCAAAATTTATTTGAGATCGAACAATCGGGCAAATAGTGACAACGTGAATATGTTTCATATGTCACTGCACAAATCTAATTTCCTTTGTGATCTATATAAATCATAATATCATATTTCAAGCTCATCATTACTAATCAATGTTTTTTTTTCATCACATGGATCTTGTGGGCATCCCATGTGCAACTGCCATACAATAATATTTCAAATGTTATATTTAAACACTTATAATTTTAATATATTTAAATAATTATTTTTCTTTCATTGAGCCCAATAGTACAAGACACAAATTGATAAGAGATTTTTTTATTTTTATTTTTTATAATGTAACAAAATGAGGGTGAAATAATTTTCTTATCAAATATATTTTTAGTCTATACAAAATAATGACCTTTCAAAATTTATTCATTTGTAATCTCTATTTTAATTTTACAGAGATTATTTATAGAAAATAAAAATATCAGTTTCTTAAAAAAAACTTTTTTTATTAAAAGTGAATAAAATTTTTTTTAAAGACTACAAAAAAAATTGATATTCTATAAGACTTGAATTATTTTACTTGCTTTTTTTAATCATTAAAATTACACTTTTCATTTATTAAAAGTTTAATTTTTAAAATTAGAAAATATTTAAAACAAAATTGTTCTTATTAAATCATCAATATATCACATCTATAGTATCTATTTTTATCAAATGTTTTCGACAGCATTTATAGTATATCATGCTACACCATCCAATTTAAGTTCTTAAATGAGTCTTGTATGTATACGTCACTTATTTAATAATTTTTAATCATAATCGTTTACTCTAATTTTTTTATCAAATGGATCCCACTAATATTTTATATTATTATATTTTAAAAATAGTTATTTATTTTAATATAATTTATTGAACGTGACTTTAAAAAAAATATTATTTTTAACCACTCTTCTTTGCAACCACCGATGTTTTTTAACTCTACAATTGAAATGTCTATATGGCACTGTGGTTATTAAGAAAAACACGCCGTTTTGATGCTGTAAGTGTGATGTAACTCTTTACAATTTATCTTTGAAATCTAAAATGAATTGGATTCTATTTACTTGCCAAAATAGATTATATGACTTTAAAAGGTAATTTAGAATTATAGAGAAAACAAAAATTTATAAAAAGCGAGTAGAGCAATTTATAATAGTTGATGATGGGGATAATATTAATAGAATGAAGAATAAATTGAAGGTAAAAAAAAGCATAAGGTCGATCATAAGAAGAGTGTAAGGATTTGGTTCCTTTCCAATGTAGACGAGTCAGATTGTTGGGACTGTTGGTTATGAATAGGAGCAAGAAAGAAGTTATGAGTAGTGGTCTCATCCAATAACTGAGGCAGTGATGTTAACGCGCCACTGAGCAGCACCTTCTGTACACCCAATTGACAGAGTTGCCAGTTCCCACTCCACAACAGTTCCACTGCTCCATTCACCGGATTAATTGTTCTCCCAACAGCTTCATACATAAGTGACTCGAACAAACCTGTAATTAATAACATTAATTAATTAATTAATTAATTAATTAAGTTGCATGTTATATTAAAAACTATATTAATGAATGAATGCACACCAGGTGTTTGGTTTGGGGGAACAGAGGAAAGGAAAGACATGAGAGTGGCACGGCCGAAGAACTTGGCAACGAAAACAGTTGCGTTGGCTTGTGCTTCTGGACTTTCTATCCATCTTAGGCTATTTCTTAGCATGCAATTATCGCTGCATCCCTTTCGAAGTACACGACAACCATTGCAACTCATTTTCAATATGTTCAATCTTCATCCACCATATATAAACCTAAATTATATATGCTATATATACTAGTCCAAAAACTCTTTTGGAATTAACCAGCCTGCATCATCATCAACATTTTTTTTTATCACAAATTAAATATTCAACCATGGTTGAGTTTGAAGCAACTGTGGAGCTAACTACAATTGGATTTCCAAACAAATTGCTGCAACTAAGGTTCTCCGCACATGTTGGAATTTCACCATACATGAATTCTACATTTTCCTTTATTCATAATATGGACCAATCTTAGACTAGCTTTATTATTTTCATCAATATACAAATTCATTCTTATTTTTGTGCAAATTCCAAATATCATAAGAATCTACTTGACTGCTCTGCATTGTAAGTAGATTCTCTCGATAGAATCTTTTAGATAAACTATTTAAATTAGCATTTGTTGAATGTTAATTTATGAGATATGTTAACATGATCTTTATTATTGCGGTAAGATTTATATTTGTTTATCCTCATTCATTTTTGGATAGAAATTGTTTATCTTTATTTAAACCTCTTTTTATATATACACACATCTTACAGCTAGTCATAAGATGTATTTGTATATTTTGATATACAAGTAAATAGTTATTTAATTAGATTGGATGACTCTTTCGCCTTAATTAAATTTTGGTTATAAAAAAAAAGTGAATCTTTAATTCCATACCAGCCTTACTCTTATTTTCGTCACTTGAGAATTGAGATAAAAACCAAATTAGTATTTTTTTTTTAACCGAGTTGTAAACAATTAAAGCTATGTCAACTTTATCGATATAGCAATTGTTCAGTAGTGGTGTGTGAGATATAATGATTTTTAAGCTAGGAATATATAGCTGCATATATACAGTCAGAATTTGGATATGTGGCAATTGCCATCTTTATCCAAAATGGACCGCATCATCGATCAAAAGACAATTTACTTTTTCTTTTTTATTCACGTAAAATACTTTTCAAACATAGATTTATAATAATTCTGATCCGTAATATCAAATATATATGTTTGAATAACCTTTAGTTTACGATAAGTTTGTGAAACTCAAACTTTAAAGTCCCGTATATGTTATCAAATTGTTTTATGTTTTGATTTAAATTGAGGAGCTGGACCCAATATAAACCATAGTAGTACTTTTAATTAAGTTTGATTGGCCCTACACAGTTCAAAACTAGTTTGTTACAATTATTGGTGTATCTTTTCTTTTGGGTACTAGGTGTATCTTATTTTTAACACACTATCTATATTCTGTGTTCCTTCAATGCATAAGGAGACAAATGAGATTGGGGCATTATTATCAGAAAGAATGTACTATTGCAAAGTAAAATAGTAAAATCAGAAAGCATTGTAATAACACATGTATTTCACATCAAATTCGTTTAGATACTAAGGAAATTCTTATTGTTTAGAGAATATATTAAATCTAGGTTTGACATATCACTCGTCATAATTAAATCCATTTTAAAGTTCTTTTTTGATATTTTTTAAAGTCTAAAAAAACTTGAAAACATATTTACTGAATTAATTTTTTACTAAAGTTTTTATCACTCAAGTGGCGAAGAATCTAAATTTTAGAGTTTAGGTTAATATGTTAATGCACTTAAATTCTATTTTATAATAATATCTTTAAATAAGTCAAAATTAATGCAAGTCATTATATTTAATTTATAAAAAGTATTGGCAAATGTGTGATTTAGTACAAAAATTAATATTATAATAATAATAATAATATTAATAATTTATTTATATTCCATTTAGTAGGTGGGTTTGGTAAGTCTAATTTTTTTTGATGGAGTTTGCATTATTAACTAAATACTAGTATGCTTTTAAAAAGGATTTAACTTTAACCTATATAACAAAAAAGATAGATCTGTAATAGACTGTAAATATATGTCTCAGTCGATCGATGCGCTATTTTCACCTTTAGCTGAAGTCATCTCAGTCTGGTTATAATTTGATTTCACATCACCTCTTTAAGTACAATTTTAACTCAACAAATTTGTGTATAATTATGAAATTATCTTCTTTTTAAAAATATATAAAGTTTAAAAACATCACATAATTGTACAATTTAAATTATGAAATTATCATTTTTTTTGACTTTATACAATTTAAATATTTCCTTTTTTTCTTTGACTGTACGATTTCAAAATTAATTTTAAAAATTTTGCTATCTTCATAATAGTTTTGTCTATAATAAACAATCGATGACCCTTACGGCTTCGATTTAAATAATCAATGAAGTGGTTACATTACACACCTTGTGAGTTTTGACAGAAACGAAGTGGTTACAATTTTAGTTCACTGTAGTCTCAACTCTCAGCTATAACTAAAGTTAACATGTATATTATTAAATGTTACATGCAATCAGCAGCAACTACTATTGCTTCCATTATTATTAATATATTTATTCACTTTTATTAAACTTTCTGCCGCGGCACAATTATCATGGCCCTAGGAATAGTAATCTTTATTTTATTAAATTTTTTGCTCCAACAATAAATGTTAATATTACTGATGATAAAGTACAGTAATATGCTTTATTGTGAGTATATATAAATTAATTTAAAATTATAATTGATTCAATTATAATTTTAAATTGATTTTTCAATGATCAAGTTTTAGAAATAATTCATAAAAGTCATAAAAAAAAATAAAATTTATTATTGAAATATTATGCACTTATTATAACATTATAGATTAAATTAATTGATTTTATTGCTGATTTGAAAACTAATCTAAATTTTTAGATGAGTCAAAGATAAAAGTGGCAGCATCTAACTTTTAAATATTAAAATGATGATTTTTTTTTATGTATTATTTCAATCTTTAATTTAATATTGATTTAATAATTAATTACTATATATTTCATTCAAAATAAAATTCAAATAAAAATAATAATTAAAAATTGATATATTTAATTAAAGATTAAGATAAATATATTAATTTTTTAACTATTTATTTTGTTCATATTTTATTAAGAGTAATACGTCTAGTTATAAACACTCTTTAAAAAAATTATTTTCCATTTATCAAGTGTTTTTATTATTCTTTTCAAATATATCTCCTATTAATACTATTAATTTATTTTTAAATATCAAAATTCAAATTTAAATAAAAAAAATTATTTAAGAAAACATTAACAAATAAAAATAAATACATTAACTATTCTTTCATCTTTTTCAATATACTACAAATCCTTATAATAAAAGACGGAAATAGTAAGTCATATAATCACAAAATTTCAAATACAATACTCAACCGCATAAAAAAGTTGGCAAATGTGTTTTAAAAATAATCAATGATATATAATTTTATATTTATGTCCAAATAATTTTTCTTTGGATCAATTGTGATTATGCAAACATTTCTGAAGAGTATATTATATAGTACAGATAAATAATCCACCCTACAAGAGTTTGGTATGCGGTTAATGGATGCCGGATTGGCAGTAATTATGAATGTTTCTGACGTGAATTTTAAAGCATGTTTATGTGGATTTTAGGGGACCAATTTTGTTTCTTTTTGTGTAATTTTCGAGATACGGTAATTAAACAAATCGATAGTTAAATATACAATTTTCATCTTGTCACTCTTTTATTGGTACAGTACAATTGAGTTGTTTTATTTTTCCTTTTTTTTCTTTTTATAGTGTAGGTTGGAAGTCTCGTTTTGGATCACACTTGCACCAATTCCTCTGTACAATTGTGAAAAAAACAAAACAAAATGAATCTTCAAAGAATCTATTAGTGTCCGTTAAATTATACATGCATTCCACAATGTTGTTACACGTGTTACACAGTAACTCCTCATATTCTCAACTGTAGCTTTTTTTTTTGTCAAAAAATTATTGAAAAATTAGTGGTGGTGATCCTTAGATTGGATGATGAGTTTCTTATTTATTTATTAGGTTGTTTATTTTTTATATTGTTTTTGAATTTATATGTTTAAGAACAAGAAAAAAAATTGGACATTCATTGTTTTTGTCAATACTTACTTAAATTTTTATAAAAAAAGAAAGATAGTCTCACTCTAAATAATAGAATTTTATATTTAAAGTAAGTGAATTAATTGAACTTAAATAACTATGAATTTTATTTTTTCTATTCGCATTTGACTACTCAATCTCATATATATTTATATTTGTGAAATTATGTGTCTGCATAGTAAATTGAACCATTTAAATGACTCAATAAAGATAAGAAGGACGATAATCTAAAATCTTATTTTCGTAAAGACATTAATTTTTTTGTTAAATTTTCATGTATATTAAAAAAAAGTAAATAATATAGTTAATGTGTACAATTTGTGAGTTAATTTACTAAATTGTCCATTGTAAGTAGATATATTTAATGTTGACGTTTTATATTTCAAAATATATATTAATAAGAGTAGTTTTGAATAAAAAATAATGAATACATCTAATAATTTACATAATAATTTATATTTTGAGACTGTTTTTCTCATCAATAGATGTACATTTTATTTAAATCTACCTTTAAATGTAATGGTAGGCTTGCGGTAGACAAAACAATGAAGAGACTTCACTATGCCTGTGAGGTGGGAAACACCACTAAATGTAGACAACTATTAGCTCAACACTCTAGTTACACGTTAGAGTTTAAGTGTATCAAAGGCTAAACTAATAGAGTTGCTCATACTTAAATTATTCATAAATTGTTTAAATGCGATCCACACCGTTAATCCTTTTCAAATCTTTAAATTTATTTTTCGAAAAAACCAAATTAAATATATTAATAATCTAATCTAAACATAAAATATACCCATGTACCAGCAAAACTAATCCCAAATATATCACCAAATCATATCCTTCACTAATCACTACTTTATATTAATTAATCTTTTGGTAAGTAAAAGTGTTGCATATTCTCTTCTTTTTTAAAACAACTACTTTGATAGGATAAAATGCCATGGCATGATTACATGAATTCCATTCTTCACAATTTTGCTACTTTAAACTATATGTACTTTTACTCAATTAAGAGTTAAACCACTAGTGTTGATGTTCCCTTAAACATAAAGAAACTAACAAAAAAAAAAGAAAGAAAAGAAAGAAAGAAAGGAAACAACATGAGAAAAGCCAAGAAAATGAAGCAACAACTACTTTTAGGAAACTGAATGCCTCCTATTTCTTGATGGTGTAGATTTAACTTCTTCAGGATTAGCAGAAACAATACTCTCAGATGAATCTGAACCACTATTTTCACCTTGTCCACCTTTACTTGCCCATAGTTTTATGAATGATTTCTTTGACTTGAGTAACCCTTTCATTTTCCCAATAACAGCCTTGTCCATGCTAGGTTTAGCTTCTCCATTACTTAGTCTTAGCGTTGCAAGTTCCTTTCTTAACGCCTTTAGTTCCTCAGCTGTGGCCACACCGTCAGTGTCTTCTTCCGGATTGGTTGTTCCAGACCTCGAGCTACCGTTGGATCCGTTGCTCATGTCTTTGACTCCTTTAGCTATGTCAGGAGTGCTAGTACCTGATGATGCGGCGGTTCTGACTTGCTCAAAATATAGTACCTGCACAACTACTCGCAATGGTAGCCTCTCGTTTTGCACTGCATGTAAGCATGCATCGACGGATAGCTTTCTGCAATCCATCAGCTTGCATATTCTCTTCTTTTCGCCTTTGCTGATCGCAGGGTGCTCCTGTAGTGTTTTGAAGCAAATTGAAATGATGAACTAGTTACTTCCACATACAACTTTCTTAAAAGCGTGTCACTATGCAACAGAAAAATTCTAGTGGAACAGCTAAAATATTAATCTAGATACACAACAATGTAATTATGTAAGAACATTTTCAATGCTGAAATTAAAATGGTATATGCAAAATGAATCAAAGAATTATAATTCCAAAAACAGTTAGTTACCTTCAAATAAGTGTCAATAGCCCTGTAAAGGCCGTCGTGAGCAGGACGCGAAATGTTGGACACTAACTCAGCAAGATTAACGAAATCCGACAATGGAAAATTAGGATCCTTGGCGATTTCAGCAAGGTATCCATCAATGAGTTTTGCAACCATCAGCTTAGAGGCATCTGATAAAATCCCTGGCTTTTCACCACCTCCGACCAATTCAATCTCAGAATTGTGGTCTTTTATAATAAACTCCCTTACGATTTTCTGTACTATACCGACATCATACATTGTAGTCTCCCCGTCTGGTGTTCGAATCAAAATATCGGTTACAGAAGCCTCCTCCAGTTGCTGTCCAATTCTCTTAACTAGCTCTTCTTTAATCCTATCTTCTGATTCTACAAAAATGGCAGCTTTCAACAACTTGACTAAGAACCGACACGAAACGCTGCCTTTCTCGGAAGGCATCAACTTCACGATAGTTTCAACTATTAACCGATGCTTCGACACATCCCCGCATGGTATCATACCCTTGCTGAAATTTGGCAACCTTCTATAAGCATATGCTTTCAAGGCTTCACCGATTACATCATTAGATTGAAGTTCCTTGGTTTTGATACTTGTAATCACAGATTTGTACATGTCAACTTCAAGCTCACATAAATCTTCAACCCACCAGTCTTTTGGAACATTTCGAGTTCTGACTCCATTCTGTTTCGACTCTCCCCCGTTTTCCTCTGGAAGCTTTTTTCGATTATAAGTGTACGACCAGTCAACTTTGGATACATCAACACATGCTTTATTTGCTATAGATTCAATGCAATGATTGACCACCTTTTGCTCCTCATTCATGGATAACATTGACTTTGTAGTCTGAAGAAGGATGATTGAATCCTTCCAACCACGAAAAATGCTAGAGCTAAGGAAAACATCGATCTTGTAAAGAAGGTTTCCTTTCTCGATGGTTTCGTGCATTCCAAGGTACTCTGCTGCACATCTAGTAGCAATCACATTATATGCGTTGAGGGTAACAGTCATGCCATAGCAAAACTTAGCACATATCTCAAAGGCACTTGCGCCACCGGGAATGTCAGATATTTGGATTTCGTCAATGTTTTCTTCATTACTGAGGGAGATCAACTTCTGTAAGTGAGAACTCTTCGAAATGAGCGGAAACTACACATCAATAGATTTGGAATATCAGTAACATATAATGAAAACTTACGCTCAATTGGTTTAGCTGTTTATTTGTGACTATTATATGAGTCAATCTTCCCCAACCCCTACAGTGAATTTCAAGTAATGGTTTGTTCCAACCAGATTTTCCATAAACCTAACCAAATTTAAACTCATTCTACATGAAACTTGCCATTTAGTTCAGACTTTGATAACTAAGTTTATAATAGTCATTTCTATTTCTGCGATCTATTAAGGTTATGCACTATGATTCACTAATATCACAGAGCAAAGTGTGTGTTGACAATTAGTTTGTTTATTGAGATATCTGTCACCAGGATTTTTTGTCATCACAGGTAGGTTAAGGAACAAAAAATTGAAACTATTAAAAGTAAACAAAAAAAAAACTCAAAACTCCAAAAGGCGAATGAACATAAAAAGGGAGTTGTATTTAACACTCGTAACGTAGCACAAATTGCTGTAAATGTTTGAGACTAATAGAAATCATTAAAAGCCAATATGGAAATTTTTAATCGGAAATAAGATAAGGTTAATAGGTTTGAGCATACCTTGTGTAAGTAAAACTTCATATCCCCTAAGCTAACAATGATATCTGATGCCAACTCACTGGCCACATACCTGCACATGAAAGGCACCTTGTTATGAACCAAAAAGAAGGTCATGAAAAAGAAACTGTTGGGAGAATGAATATCATAGATTCATAGTGAGGTGAAACAGCAACATATCAACAAATGTAACTCTAATGATAACATAAAATTCAGAAAACTAATAATAAAGATTAAAGCATAGTGACTATACTAAAAGAAAATGTATAATCTCACCTAACATTGTTTCCATCAGTTTGAAAAGTATCTGGCTTGGAACCAAGTTTCATAAACTTCATCTTGACAATATAAGATCTACTTTCCTCTCAGACGATAATGAATGACACTCAAACAAAAAAAGCTTCACCACTACTCAATATATGAGTCCTAATTCCATCATATATAAAAATATATCCCAAGAGTGGAAAGAGAAGACAACACCAGCTATGAGGATCAAGTAACACTGAAATGTATCCAAGTTTCTTAGCTATAAGAGAGAAAAGAAAGGTTTCTAAAGGGAGCAATGTTAAATACCAAAGAGTATGACCGAATCTTGACAGCAAACAAGGCAGAAGCTGAATAAGAGAGAGAGAATGATAAATGGTCTAGATTGGGATTAATTCAATTTTTTAAGCAAAGGTTCTCTTAAATGGTAAGAGACTCCAACAAGAGATTGTTTCCTTGGTCGGCGGCAAAGGCCACGGAGTCCGGGCGCACCGAGTCAGCTCAGGGAACATAGCCAACAGACTAACAGCACTAAAAAATTCTAAAACCAAAGACAAACACCACACACAAATCTGACTCCACCTCACTTTATCCTTATTTCTTTATCCTTCACTTTCTGATTACACTGTTTCTTTGTTTTTTTAAATAAAGATTCATACCACCACCAACAACAACACCTTTAAAAGCTACAAGTTCCAAATCCAACATGTTTATATATATCTATATATACACTTTTTCTATTTCTTTTTTCATAATATCTTTACCGTTGAAAGTTTAAAAACCTGCAACTGAAAACAGCATCTTGGTATCAGTTGAAAAAAACCACCAAAACCGTAGACAATAAGAATCTTTTACCAAGTATGGAATAAATGAACAAGATCACGAATATGTAGTTTGATATATTAATTTAATTAATGAACAATCATACATCAACTAGTTGCAATATTATATAATATCATAAAAACAAAACTCAAACTGAAATCTCAGAATGTAAAAACAACATAGAAATCTACTAAAATAATGTTAAGGCAAGATCATAACTTGATAAACTATGTTGTGTTAAAATCTCAACCACACATGTAAAAAATATTCCTTAGATCCATTGGCAAAATAAAATGACAACTACCAAACTTTACTCTCCGTGTAAACCCCAACAACACCCAAGACTCAATTTTTTTCCAAACTCATCACAAAATAAACTAATATAAGCATAACCCATTTTAGTCATTGCTTAAAAAACCAAAAAAAAAAATATACAAAACCCATAAAAAAAACACACACACAAACAGACCCTTTTCAAATTTAGAGCTAAAAAACAATTACTAAGAGACAACATGCATGAGAGTATATTCAAGTAATAAAGTTTTCACCTTTAACAAAAAGCAGAAAGAAGAAGGGTAAAGAAAAGAAAGCAACACATTCAAGAAAAGCACACAAAATACAAAACAGTTAAGAAATGTTTTGTGAGACTCACAACATTTAACATTACCATTATTTATTTATTTTGCCACCTTTTGGTACACAAACAAAACACTTTCCTAATGCATTTGTATGTTAAATTTAGGGTGAGAAAGTATGTACCACAACATTCAATTTCTGGGATGGTAAAAACAGTGAGACACAAACACAAGAAACACACTCACACACTTAACAAAGTAAACACAACACACCACCCACGTTACTAAGTTATGCACGCCAAAACTGACACTTCAGCTTTTATTTTTGGTATTACTACTTTTTTATATCAAAAAAATAATAATACAAGTAATTAAATGAAGGTAATTAATAATGTCACGGTTGGTTGGTTCAGTTGAGATGAAATAAAAGGCATAGAATAGAATAGAGTATAGTGTAGTGTGCAGCAAAGCCAGCACAATTCCGTCCTATACAGTCCTCCTAATCTTCTCTCTATTTTTTTTATTTTTTACTTTTTATATTCATCATCACACAAGTCTTTTTCATCACTCCACAGTTGGCAAAAGTAATTTTTTTACTTTCTACCTCCACAAGTTTACAACCAACTAAACTGGGATAATTTCATTTCTTTTCAAGTATGCATATACTTACTTAAGTTAATCCATGTGGGAATAACTTGCTTCTTTTATTAAATAAAAACTATTAACATATATGTGTATATTAAATAAAAACTATTAACATATATGTGTATGTTAATAACTTGCTTCTTTGATTTTTTTACTTTTTAATTATCGTTCAATTCACATATATGTGTATTTGACTATTTTGAATTGAATTAATTTTATTTTTAAAATTGATTTTAATAGGAAGATAGTATTTGTATCGTTCAAAGCCCCAAATATTGTAAAAAAAATAAATAAAATTGAAACTACTATGTGTAGTTTTTGACTATAATTCGGCTGACTTTATATTTTAATATATTTAAATATAAATGACTATATATTTGAACTTTTAACTTTAAAAAAAAAAACAATAAATATTATAAATAAAAACCAATACAACAAAAGCACTACAAAAACCAACAACATCTAGCTCGAGAAAAGCTTAATGCTAAAAAGAAAAGCTAAGACAATCAAAGAGATTAGTCCATCATTAATTTAGTTCAAAACAAAACATTTAGTTCTAGCTTTCAACCACCACTAAGATTAAAATTTGATTCTATCTATAATAAACTCCAAATAACTTATTGTGACCAAAATCCCGATTATTACATTTCTTGTCCAAATTTTTGCCAACAAAAAGTGTGTAGCTATATTGTTTGATATCTAAAATTTGTAGGCTAGTATTTATAATGCATAGTACATGGACTAACTAGCCGACTTGCAGCATGCAAATATAACAAACATATTACAAAAAAAAAATGTCTATAATAATGTGAAGAAGGAGATTCGTAGAAATTTTAGAAATTGCATTCAAATAATCTGATAAACAAATAGTATTTGTGAAGCCTCTTTCTCTCATCAGCTTAAGAGTTCAGACCATGATAAATTGAAAGTAACTCGGCTTTCAAATAAAGTATTTTTTTTTTTTGAATTAGACATTCTAGAGCAATAAAGTGTAGTTATTAGAATTTGGAATAGAGCATCTATAATTCTACATAATCGATTTTTAAGATAAAGACTACTCACTTATAAATATTTAAATTAAAGAAAATTAACAATAAATATTTTATCAAAGAAAGCAAACAAAAATCAATCTATGTATAACAAAGTGATTTAATAGTTTGATTGATAATTAGATAAGTTCAAAGTGTTAAAAATTAATAATATTTGTATTTTTAAAAAAATAATGTAAAATCATGCATCAATGACATTTAAAGCTATTAATCACCAACCTCATATAAGATAAATTTCTCTATTTTTAAGTAAATAGATTGATAAAATGTGTATGTAAAGCACAAAATATCACATTTATATGTTACAAGATATCACATTTATATGAGTGATTTTTTAGCTGTGTTTGTTTACTATTTTGACAAAATAAAAAAATTTAAATCGGATGCACTATGTAAAGATTACTTGATTGCTATCACCTTTGTCATGATATTGATCATGTTGCTAATGATTTGTGTCACTCGAAAGGGTGATAAGTTTATGCAAACGTAATAATGCAAGCTCAATGCTACCACAAAAAATTATCTTTTAACTATTTGTTCTCTAAAACCAACGGTATTGTCATTGCACTAAAATGTCAATGTCATGTCATACATTAAAAAGTTTAATCAACATTGATATTTTAAATTATAAGAAAACTAATTAGTAATAATTGATTATTTAATATGTTAAGTCCAACATCTTTACACTGACTACTTCAACCTGTTGACAAAAAATGTTTAAAAAATCCAACATACACAATTTTAATAAATTGAATTACATTGGGTATCATAGAAAATAGAACCACCAAAGAATATATCATATTCCCATTTGAACACATCCCAATAATAGTGCTACATTTTTTTAAACGATAACTCTCACTCATGCACATGTTTAGGTCCCCATTTTATTTTATTTTTTTCTCTAAAGTTTTGAGAAGATGCCTAAACTAAACTCTTACACATGGTGCTGATTGTATGGACACAAATACTAAATATTCCACCTTGAAATAAATATTTTTCTTTTTTTGGTATATTCCTTTAGTAGCACTTGATTCCTTTAACTTTGAGATTAAGTTGGTTCAAATTCAAAGATGGTTGTCTATATAAACTTGTCCAAACACATCGTATGTATACTTTTCTTATGAAATTCCCAATAAGGATAATTAGTCAATGCCTTATACCAAAAAGCACCCAACATTGCCTAATTTTAACCATTAAAATCTCAAAAGAATATAACCATGTTAATGTTATGATAGTATATATAGTTGTGGAAAAAAGGGTCCCTCTATACATGAATTTTGAGCTTTAATATGTTGACTTATCCATCTTTGCCAAAATCAATCTCTTACAAGCAGTAATGTTTAGACAAAATAAACAATAAAGAAATAGCTTGATTTGGGATAGTGACAAGGACCATTTTTTGTGGATTTTTTTTTTAATTTATTTATATAAAGTGTGGAAATTAAATCTTCAATTTGCTCAACATTTTTCTGCCCATCACATAGAGAAAGGGATTTATGGGTGGGGGGAACAGTGTAATCATAATGAAGTGTGAGGATCCAGTAACGGTTAAATGCTACAGATTTTGTGTATAAATTAAGAATTATATTATTAGCTAGCAAATGGTACTATTGATTCCTTTTTAGATTAATTAAAATTGTCATCGCAATTGGAATTCATAGTGTGTACTAATTAACTAGTTTGATATATTTGTACGGATATTTAATTTAATTTAATTAATTCGCATGCCTTGTGTAATTACACGTAAATGACTCGTGCAATACACAGAGTTGCTCTTATAATTTAAATTTTGAAATGTACTTTTTTTTATATATAATATTGATTATGTAAAAGCCACCTCCTAAAATATTATGATAATTAATAGATTTTAGTGTATTTATTCATGATTTGATATGTGTTATGTAACTGAAATATAATCCTTTCATAAAATACATATTTTGGTATTGGTTTATTTTTATCTTGTGTGTTTGGTCTCTATTATTTCTCTGGTCCTTTATTATAAGATACTCTAACAATATTCAAGGATATTAAAAAAAAATTGTGGTAATAAATTTGTTAAAAGTGTATGATAATTTAAGTGGAAAGCAAATAATTAATGTTTTTCAATAATAATAAATTAAATA
>JBBPBT010000517.1:3368742-3384499 GCA_037974875.1 Cicer bijugum
ATTTGATCAATGATTAAATCTTTAATTTTATTCATTACAAACGTAATCTCATTTAATATATTTTTAATCAATATATAAATATATGTCAAAAAATTACAGCTTAACCACTTATATCTTGATAAATGATTAATTCTCTAATTTTATTCATCATAAAACGTTATCTCATTTAATATATTTCTAATCAATATATAATTATATGTACAAAAATTACACCTTAACGTAATAACTAATTATTGTTTGAACAAAAATCATATCACAATGGGGTATATTTGTGCAACTCATACTAACCATCAAATCTGTTTTGATTTCACTGCACTTTATACATAAATATTCTTTATATTTATGTTTTGGTATTATAATAATTTTAAGTTTTAATTTAATTTATAAATATCAGGATTACTAAATTAAATATTTTATAATAGATCCAAATTAAGATCTAACATTTATGTAAAAAAGTTATAATTATAATAAAATTTATAATTTCTTCTAAGATGAAAAATTATTTTTAAATTGTATCAGTAGAGTTACTCTACACATTAAATTATTTTCTGTTTATGATAAAAACAAAGAGAAAAAAGACTTCCCACCACTAAATTAAGTTAAACGAGATAATAGATAATAATTATTAATTTTATCATCTTATAAAATAATGGTATCTTCTCCATAAAATCACTAAATAATCAATCAACAATTCATATTGGCTTAACGTGTAAAATTGTTTAGAGCATCTCCAACGGTGAACTCAAGATGAGTTCCTTAGATGTGGTCTACTGTGCCACATTCACCTTGAAGGAACTCATTCATTTTTTACTCCAACGGTGAACTCCATTTAAATAGGTTCTATTATGCCACATCACCTTGAATTATTTCACTACTTCCGTACTGTTTAACTTTTAAAAAATTATATTATATTTTATTACTTTAATTTATACATTAATATTTAATTTTATTATAACTTAAAATATTAATTTAAATATTCTAATTAATATTATTATATAAAAATTTAATTTAAAATTAAAATAAAATTTTAATTTAAAATTAAAAATAAATAAAAAAGTACGGTTGATAAAAACTTTCCTAAACTTCTGTAATAAAAATTGTAAAGAAAAAGTATGAGTAACAAATTGTTCCTATTAATGAGCTAACAATCGTAATTAAAGAAAAAAAAAGGCTAATGGTGGTATATTAACTAAAAAAAGGCTAATGGTGGTATATTAACTAAAAAAAAGCTAATGGTTATAAAATTATTATTATTTAGGCTTAATTATAATTTTGGTCCCTCTATTTTAGTTGAATCGCGAAAGTAGCCCCCTATTTTATTTTTCACCAGTTTTGGTCCCCAAGTAGAATTTTGGTCAAAAACTTGATGAAATTTCATTTTTTTTTTTGCATTTATTTAAGTTACATCATGCCTCAAGATCTCATTTGAAACAATTGTACCTGAAATATATGATCATCAATGGTGTAATATGACTTTACAAAATAAAATTTTATCAAATTTTTGATCAAAATTCTGTTTGAGGGACCAAAATTGGGGAGAAACAAAATGGAGGACTACTTTCGTGATTCAGCTAAAATAGGGGATCAAAACTGCAATTAAGCCTATTATTTAATAAATTAAAAAGAAGTTAACGACTATAAATTAATAAAAAAATAATAAATTTATTATTATTAATAAATTAATAAAAGTTAACTGTTATGAAACACCGTTTTTTCCTGACAATACTGTGATGACACCTTAATACAACTTCAACGGTGAACCCACAAAAAATTAGAAAGTAAGTAATTACACTACGGAGATGCTCTTAGAGAGTGCATATCAATTATCTATTAAAATTAATTAAACTTTAAAAAAAGTGAAAGGGGGATTATACAAAAAATTGAATTGAATTTTGGGTTCCAATTTAATGAAGTTAAGGAGATAACAACGGGTGGATGAAGTATACCCTAAGCGGTATACCCCTTTGAAACAATTCTCAGTAACAATGTCCTCCTCTACTCTCTCACCATCACTCTCTTCGCCTTTCCTCCACGATTCTTCACCTTCTCGTCATGGAATTCACCTCTTTCCTTTTTCTCACGCTACTGCCACGCGTACACCGCGATGCTTCAAATCCTTTTCTGCAAAGTGCTCCCTCGACCATATCCCCAAACAGTTCAGACAGGAAAATCTCAAAGACGGATGTCAGTTTTTTCAACTTTCTCCCTTTCTAATTATAATTTACTCTCTTTTATTTTTTCTCGGTTAGATAGAATATTATAGCGAACTAAAACCCACCACTTCAACCACTGCTTTCTGTGATAAATTAGAACACATAAATTAATTGAAAATGCTACTTTTCATCTAGGTTTTCATTATTTTAGGGTTTTTGGCTATGTGCGTTGCAGACTGAGTTTGATTAAACGGTGTTTTCTTTACTTTAGTGTTTACTTTTATCATAATCGTTTGTGATTTTTTACACCCGTTAAGTTTCAAACCAAAAATTACACACCCTTAAATTAGTAGCAGAGTTTGTGAATTTTGTACTTATATCGCTGGAAAAGAAAATAGCGAAACACCATGAGTTCTGCTTGTAAACACTAGAATACAAAATATTCGGCAAGGTTATGTGAAGTTTGGGCTAGTTTAATACTTTAATTACAGTTTCAGTGTTTTTAAGATCTTCAAGGTGAACAAGGGGGTTAAAATTTGCTTACCAAACACGAGGATTGGGAGCTAGGTAAATGTAAGGCTTCAAATTGGTGCACAAAAATCAATTTAGATAAGAACTTCAGGATTGTAGAGTGAAATTAACCCCAATAAAATATATTCAAAGAGGTTATTTTTCAAGTCCAATTGAATAGTTTGAATACTGGGTGCTAGCCTCAACCTTGACTTGTATCTTCTGTATCATATGCAGTGATGGATAACTACAAGAATGCACCCCAGTTTCTATATGGTCTTACTCCCTCACAAATGGACATGTTCGTGAATGCAGACAATCCTATGCATCAGATGTCTGAAAAAGTTACCGAGGTTCTCATCATTTATAACCTCATGATATTATTTAAGTCACTGATTTGTTATCGCAAATTTGTCTACTAATTACTAATCTAATGATTGATTGTGGAGTTGATTTTGCATGGCATCCAGATATTATTATAGCATGTTTGATTGTTCAGAAACACTCTTAATATTAGTGATTGTGACAGGAAAGCATTTCATCTGCTAAAAGTTATCTGAATCATAGTGGGATAGGTAGGGTATCTTGCATGGAGAATAATGCCTCTTCAAGACACAGCATGAGTGTTAGTATGTATCAAGGAGGTAGGGGAATGGGAAGGCCCAGAAAAGCTCCACCGGATTTGCCTTCTTTGCTCTTGGATGCTCGGATATGTTATCTGGGTATGCCGGTAAGTATCCTGATATGTTTTGTTTTGATCTCAGTATTGCCACTGATGATTACATTTTTTTCCAATGCTTCTTTATATAGATATTTAATGTTGTCATCTTGATATTCCTTTTTATGGTTCATGCAGATTGTACCAGCTGTGACAGAACTTATTCTGGCTCAACTTATGTGGTTGGATTATGATAACCCTGCCAAACCCCTTTATTTATATATTAATTCGTCTGGGACTCAGGTAACTTTTAATAGTCATTGCTCTAAAAATTATCCTTGTAATGTATGATGTGATTATTATTTATATAAATGGCTTTTCTTTGCTTTATTTTTTGTTTAGAATGAGAAGAATGAGACCGTGGGATCAGAAACTGATGCTTATTCCATCGCTGATATGCTTTATGTAAGTTGTTATCATAAGTCACACACCTCTTTTACACCAACTGCAATATTGTGTTTGGTTTATCACTTTGAACTCATTGTAACTTGTGCTTTTATTAATCTTTTTTTCCTTTCGACCTATAGTATGTCAAATCAGATGTCTATACCGTGAATTTGGCAATGGCATTTGGTCAAGCAGCAATGCTTTTGGCTGCTGGAAAAAAAGGTTATCGTGCTGTACTGCCACATTCGTCCAGTAAGAATCCTACTTGTGTAAAATTTTGAAAAATATTGTTTGATTGCACTTGAATCTGAATAGTGAATAATTTGTGATGCATTACATGAATGATGTGTACAATATTTATGTACAAGGTTGACAGAATCAATCCCTAATGTTTAGGGATTATGAACGGCTGACTAAGGAAACTATTAAATCAAATCTGATCTATACAAATTCAAGCAATATCAAGCAATTGCTTACACTTATATGTTGTGTCTTTTTGGAATTACGAACTAGTGCTGCCTTCTAGGTTCTATAAATATGATACATGAACATATTTGAAAATGGACAATGGATTACTGATTTTGTTTTGACTGCCATCTATTTTATCGTTATATAATACACCTTTTGTTTGAATGGCTACTTCGGTACTGTCCATCTTGTTAAGAAGTATATTTTGGATGATTAATTTAGCGAATTTTAATTCATCGGGAGACCCAGGGTAAGCTATGATCTGTGTGAATTTCGATTGCAGTACTCAGTATAGTACATTGAATTGATTTGGGTTGGCACCTTGATACATGTTTGGGTTCTGCATTAGTTCAGTGAATTTCCTCTATTCTTTTTTGTTCTTCTGGTATCTAATTATATATCACATGCAAAGCCTCTATTGAGCAATACAGTTTTTCCTCCTCTTCACTACTTGTGATATTATTTTGAGGCTATACATCGTATAGCGTCAACAGTGTTCATTTCTGCATCGGGTCTTAATGTATACTACCTCCGTCCACATATGAGACCCTCTTGAGATTTTTCTGTCCCTTTTTGTTAGACCCTTTTCAAATTTTCAAATGCATCAAATATTTCTTTACTAAAATATCCCTAATTATGTTGTATCTTTTTCTTCAATCTACAATAAATAGATGCTATAATAAAAAAATAGAAACTAATTCTCTCTCCTAAAGGGTAAAATTGTAAAACAACACTAATTTTCAACAAATTTAATACAATATTTTACTTTCTGTGAGTTTGGAAGTAAAATATTTTAATACCTGTGATTTAGTCAATAGGGTCATATATTTAGGGACGGAGGTAGTAGTATCAAAAGTGTTCATTTTGCATTGAGTTTGAACAAAGGAAATTTCTTGTGTCAGATTGCTATTTTTTTCTTTCTTCATAAAGCAGGAATATAAGTGATTGTATACTTATTTTTGTCTTACAGATTTGGTGGCAAATAAAGATGTATGATTTTAAGCATTTCCTTCTCTTAACTATGTGGGTTTTAAATTTTTCTATTGCAGCAAAACTATTTCTCCCAAAAGTCCACAGATCAAGTGGTTCTGTTGTAGATATGTGGATTAAGGTATGCGAAATTTGTACATGTTTGTTGTCTTCTCTCATTGTATTGTCTCTCTATCATTGTTTTGAACATTCTTTTCAACAATTATATCGTTAAATACATACAGGCAAAAGAGCTCGAGGCAAATTCAGATTATTACATTGAGCTGGTGGCAAAAGGTACAGGGAAATCAAAGGAAGAAATTGCTAAAGATGTCCAGAGGACTAAATATTTCCAAGCACAGGAAGCCATAGACTACGGACTTGCTGACAAAATAATGGACTCGGGGGAAGCTGCATATGAAAAACGGGTAATAAATATTTCGTTGGTATAAACGTTCAGTATGATAATGTATATACTTATAATTACTTTCTTGATCAGAATTATAATGAAATGCACGCTACAAGAGCACTCAGGAGACAATCTGGCGGGAGCCCTCAAGCGGCTCCTTCAGGACTTTAGGTTCTTTCACACAAAAAATATTATGTTTGCATTTCCATATCCAAAACCTTTAAAGGGTGTTGGTGGGTTTGGTTAAGTCGATGGCTAGTATAGAAAGGTGAAGCAGCTATCTTCTCTTATATCAAGGCCAAATGGAATTTTCACCAGTTAGTATCTTGAGTCTGTATCTTGGCTTTGGGGTTATCTGTTATGGACTTGTATTACATGAATTACCCATGCTTTGTTTCAACTAAAGAAAATGACCAGGCCTTGGGGATTATTTTCTTATGTTGTAAATATCAAATCGTTATCAGATGAACTTCATGGCTGCATTATATTTTACCTTTGTTTCATTTTTTTACAGCATATTGGGCAGAGTTGTTTCTTTGTCTGTCACCGAATAATATTGAACGGTTCGTCCCAATTCGAATAATTAGATAAATTCATATAGTTTGTAAGTGTGAGGCTGCAATTCCACCATTGGTTAAGTATATATTTACTTTTGATTAGTTTAATAAAATAAAATAGTTAATATATTTTAATTTAATTTTTTTTCTTCCGAATATTTGTATGAGCTACATGAATATTCCAAATAATTTTTGTTATGTATAATTTTCTTGAAGAAGACACCTCAAAAACAATGGCATATTTTCTTAATAGCATTGTGAATTGTAACGCATGTACTGCATCAAATATTGAATTGTATTATGAATAGTTATTTTGAATTATAAAATTTAAACAGAAAAAACTTCTGAAATAAAAATGCATAAAAAAGGTATAAAATGTTACTAAAAATATATAAGAAAGAAAAAGTATAAAATATATAAAGCGGAAAAACAGTGTTTCAACCAAATACAAATGATAGATAATAGACTCAACCAACTTTAAGCAATTTTAATTTCACAAACAACTTTAAGCAACCATCCGATTGTTCCTTTGAAAGTAAAATAGAAAGGAAAATGAACCTTAAATGAAAGTAACAATCATTGGAAACATGAGAATTTGACTTCTAAAAGAAAATATACGACCTGAGTCATTCATGGGGTAGTAGGCAAAATAAATTTTACAATGACGAGGAAAATGACAAAAGAAAGCGTGTTGATCAGCAAACACGGTTCAAAAGAGATTCTATTGAAGGTAAAAATATTATACTTTACAATTAAAAATTGACCAAATAAAGCAAAAGGATAGATTTAAGGCTCTAAACTAAATATAATAAAAAAAACCATTTTGATATTATTTTTGTAATTTGTTTAATATATTTCTCCCTTACAAGCAAATACTAAACCTAAATGTATGTTTTATTTATTAAAAGAATTCCTATATTTAAAATAAAAAGAAGCTTTGAAAAGAAAAAAAAAACGAAAAACTTTACGGGCCACTAGGGCCCATGTTTAAAACCTGGCCTGTAGAGATTTTTTGACTGCAAATAATTAATTAGAAAGAAAAAAAAAGTGAAACAGATCTCGGTAAGAAACGTAGAAGAGGGGGGGTTTGGTTTCGCAGTGAGCTAAGCCTATTATCAACACATGACAACAATCTAACTCACAGCAATTATGTCTCTATGATTATTATTATTATTTGATCTTACTCTTCGCTTTAATCTTCCCTTTCAAATTCACCTTAATTTTATCCAAGTTTCATTTCATAATCATATATATCAGATTCAAAATTGGATCATAACCCTCAATGCAATGGTGGTCTGCAAATGTCGCAAGGTATCGCTCTTTTCTATTTCCCCTCTTTTTAAACCCTCAATTCTGTTTTTCCAATCTTGCTTGATTTGTTGATAGCTGGCTCTATAGATCGGATAATTGTTAATTTTATTATCATCAATTCAGATCAATGATAGCTGATTGTGATCTACGTGCTCTTTTTGCATTTTATTTTATTCGATTTGTTTTTTTAATTTAAATTGTTGATAGATAAATGTGATGATAGGAATATAGAATTTTTGAAGTGTTTAGTATTGGTGTATTGTTTTGTGTGAATTTCGTTTTGTTGATTATTTTGTGGACTTGTTTTAGTTTTTTTTCCTCCCCCATTTCCTTGATTTGAATTAGAATTTTGTACTAATGGCATGTTGTTGGGTTTTCTGTGGTGTTTTATTTAGGCTACTAAGCTATATTGCTTCGTGCACAAAGTTCCTGTCTGTGGAGAATGTATCTGTTTCCCGGAGCACCAAATCTGTGTGGTAAATTTTTTTCAATTTGTATCTCTTATTGTTCTCTTCCAATTAATATTCTATCTTGGCTTTGTTCTCTTGTTCTTTCATTCTGCATTTTAATGTATAATTTTTTTCTCATTGCTTATTGTTCGAACACTTTAATTTGATTCTGGTTTTTGCTTGAACTTTATTAGGACGTTGTTGTGGAGATAACTCTTAGTTTTTTATTTTGGGAATATATATATATATATATATATATATATATATATATATATATTGAGAGGAGGATAATTAGCTATGAAAGTTGATTTGATATTATCAATACAAGTTTCTTTTAGGGTCTATTTTGTTTTAGAAAACATGTTTATTTATTTATTTTATGTTTTCACTAATAAATAATAAAATGCTGCTTCAGTTTCTCTTTATTTCTTATTTTCAAATATTTTATATAGAAAACGACAAAACAAATAAAAGTTTTCCCTGGTTCCTAGACAAATCTTTGAAAACATTAACTCAACTGAAAATAAAATGACTTGACACTTTCTAATTAATTATTAGTAAAAGCAGCTAAGATTTTTTCAAACCAAATAAACATTAAAAATCTTATTTTATTTATGGTGATCTTCATTTGGCTTTTCAAACAATAATGAAGTTTGTGTTTTCTCCAAATATGGTTGTACCAAACTGTGGAGTTAATGGGTTTAGCTTTCATTAATTCATTTGTTTTGTCATCTTTGATAGATACGGACATATTCAGAATGGGTTATAGATGGGGAGTATGATTGGCCACCTAAATGCTGTCAATGCCAAGCCGGTCTAGAAGAAGGGAGTGGATCTCAAACTACTCGACTCGGTTGCTTGCGTATGTGATTTTGCTTTTGTATTCCTGTGAAATAAAACCTTTTGAACTTGCACTGGTTACATATTAGAAAGGACAACCTGGTTCTGCAACTGATTACATGTTATAAATTTAATTTTTGTGTAGATGTTATCCACACAAATTGCTTGGTCTCACATATCAAGAGCTTTCCTCCACATACTGCCCCAGCAGGATATGTGTGTCCTTCATGTTCCACTTCGGTAAGATTCACCTTCAAATGATTTTAGTCTTACTAGCAAATAGGTTTTTGGTTGAAAATAGAGTATTTTCTTACATGCTTTTAACTTATAGCCATTCTGTGGTTTTGTTCAGTTATGTTAAAACTTCAAAACATTGTTCATGGTGTTCTAGGTGCCTTGAGCGATGTGTACAAACAGGGAAAGAAAATCAAAATGTTATGTTATTTTTTCTTTGTTTCCTTTTAATAATCATTGAGAATAGATAGAAACACCCATACACCATAAGGAGATCGCTAGTCTCTCATTTAAAACTTTGAGTTAATGCTTTGTCTTAGCAAATATTGTCATGACTTGTTATACTTGTATTGGAATTACTCTAAACTGAAAGTTAGTCTCTTGATTAGCTATGCTGAAAAACCATATTTTGGTGCACGGTGTTCCAGGTTCCTAGAACAATTTTGAAGTGTTACCGAATTTAATGCCATGGCATTATGGCATTGCGGAATTTGTGCTAGCTGCCATGGCGTTAGCCTCTTGAAGAGGCATTAGGCGGGAGTGTGAGTTTGTAATGGAGAGGGAAAAACTCACTCCAGTAGTTATAAGGAATGGGGGATAATGGAGAGGGGCTTGTTGGTTGTAATTATTTTGTGGGAGCTGAGACTTATCTCTTGCTTGGAAGGGTTTCATCTCTTTTTTTCATGTAACCCTCTTTCAAAGTGATACCAATTTCTGATAGAGTTTGTTCTATCATATTCATTAGTGGCTTGTTACTTTAAAAGCATTATGTAACTGCATGTCTTAGGGAACTTACATGTAAAGTAGTTGTTTAGTCAAATTGAAGCATAATATGTGTTTAAAAATTGAAACTCAGTTAGCTACATACATTATACACATGAAAACAATTCTTAAACCCTTTAGAACTTTCTTCATGCATTGTATGGAAGCAATTCTTTTTTTGTTGTTGATGTCTCATGTTTGTGAAATAACTCGTGCAGATATGGCCTCCCAAAAGTGTGAAAGATTCGGGATCTCGTCTTCATTCCAAGTTGAAGGAAGCTATCATGCAGGTAATTTATGACATTGGTACTATTTGGTGGGATCTCCTTTTTTTTTTATATTATTTTTTTTTTTATACCCTGGTGTCTCACATTGTCATTTGTGTTTGATAAAAATATTTCATTCTCACCCTTTTGGAATATTGATTAGAAGTGAATTGGGACTATGATGGATTTATTGGCAGAATGTTTATAGTTATAGAATCCCTAATATCTCCAATCTTTGTCAGTCTTATTGCTTCTTAGCGAAATAGTATAATATGTTATGTCAACATTCTTCAGTTCAGTGTTGGAACTTACTGAACTGAACCGATCACATGATTTTATGTTACTTGTAAATGCATGTACTACTAATATCTTCAACACTAGTCCTCTTTCACACCCATCTCATTTTAGTTCAGTATCTTAATGATTTTTATGAAATGGCAAGTGCTCAATATTTGTGATGTACCACTGATCTATTATTATAGTGAGAAATTGTTGATCATTGCTGCAGACCAGTTGCCTTTTTATAACAAAAATGTACATCTGTTTTCTTTTGTGATAAGTTTCTTTGCACTGCAATTTTTTTCCTTGTCTTTTTCTTCTTCTTATTATATAAATAAATTTTTTATTAGTTTTTACCTACTTTTGTGCAGACCGGTATGGAAAAAAATATCTTTGGAAATCATCCAGTATCATTGTCAGGGACAGATTCTCGTAGTCCTCCACCTGCATTTTCTTCTGATCCATTGATTAGTAGGGAAAATCTTGGAAATTCAGAGTCAGTAGATGGATCAGAACTTTCTAAACTTACAGTTACAGATATTGTGGAGATAGATGATGCTAATTCATCAGGAAATTTCATGAAAAGCTCAAGTCCAGTTGGTGTAAGAGGATATCTTTAAGTGTGCTTATTCCGTGTTTACAAATGTCTTCCATTTTAATGAGTAGGCCTGAATTTTTTCTGGTTTTATTCCAATGTGAGTTGTAAACTCTGTTATGCATTTGGTATTTCTTTCTTATATAATTTTGTTCTTATTGCAAATAATATAGCCTGGTGCTACCACAAGGAAGGGATCACTTCACCCTGATCGACAGAACTCTGAAATCTCATACTATGCTGATGATGAAGATGCAAATCGCAAAAAGTATACAAAAAGAGGTGATATAGCATTTTTATTTGAATTTTGAACACTATGTTATTTGACATGTCATCTGCCATTCATGTAGGCTTCCTCTGGTCTTATGTGCAGAACTTGTCTAGTTCAATTTATTAATTAAAATTTCCCCCTTTGAAAGTGCAGGTCCATTCCACCACAAGTTTCTTAGAGCATTGCTTCCTTTCTGGTCCACTGCTTTACCTACTCTTCCAGTGACTGCACCTCCAAGGAAAGATGGGTCAAATGCAACAGAAGCCTCAGAAGTCCGTACACGGCATCCAAAGTCATCAAGGATGGACCCCAGAAAAATTCTTCTCCTGATTGCAATCATGTAGAGCTCTTTCTTCTTCCTTATAATACATATATTAATAAATAGTGAAAAAATGAAAAATCAGGGATCTAAAATTTATGCAATTTAAGTTATGTTTGAGTGACTTGCAATGCCTCATCACATATAGTGTCAAGGGTGAAGTGGGGGAACTACTAAGTAACTGTGCTGGCATTTTATTGCCCTAAGTAGTATATCCCAGGATTAAAGTAACTTATAGGTTGTTTTGATGCAAACGAACACTTACAAGTTGCAGCACTACATTCTCTCCTTGCCCCCAGAAAATAAAAAGAAAAGAAAGATATCAAAATACAAATAGCGAAGCTCTAATTCTACTACGCTGTATATAAACTCTAAGTTTCAATTATGCTGGAACTGATGAAGTTATTTTCCATTTGCAGGGCGTGCATGGCAACTATGGGTATATTATATTACAGACTTGTACAACGGGGTCCCGGGGAAGAGCTTCTTAATGATGAATAAACTGTGCATGGAGTGCTCTAATAGTCATGAGGTATTCAGCGGCTCCATTTTTTTATATTGCTTGTTACTGGTGCTTCAGCTGTTTGGCCTCTTTATTTGGAATAGAGTCGCTGTTTTTGGCAAACATACAAGTAGCTGGTTGATAACTTGTTATTTGAAATGCCTATGTCAGTGACGTGTTACATGTCATCCATATTTTGCTCTTTGCCCTCAGTTTTGGTGTCCATTTTAAATGTAATTGCAGATTCAGATTTATATGTTGTTCTCTTATTCGGATTAAGTTGTAATTATCTGGAATCTTCCAACCTCGGAGGTCAATTTGTCTCGACCGGTTCAAATATAATTTGCATGTTATTAACCGACTCACATTTAGGGTTTGTTTGACAAGGCAAATAAATGAGCTTATAATTTTTAAGTTATATCGCTTTTTGAAAAGCTGGTTTTTGAGTTTATAATTTATCATTTTGTGTCAATTTTATCCTTATTATGTTAAATAAAATCATTTTTTATCCTTTATAATTTATTTATTTTGATTTAAAGTAAATAATAATTTAAAATAATCTATTTATTATATTCTAAAATAAATAAACTAGCTTAATAAAATAAAAGATACTATATGTCAGATTAATAAAAAATAATTTTAATTATTAACTTTAAAATATTGATTGATATAAAATTTATTATTAAGAATACATTTTTATATTATTTTGCACTTTTAGACCAATTAAATGACTAAATTTATCAAATATTTCAATTGATTTATCATGAGATATTAGTGGTAATATCCTTAACATGTTGATTCAGGACTTAGGACTTATTTGGTGGGATTTTCAATTTTAAGCCTACATAGTACAAATGATAGACAAGCAACGAAGATAATACAAACTAGAATTATTGTGAATTCGACATTTGAGCTCCAACAAAATACCTTCTATGTTTTCGAATTTTGTTTTTGTCATTCTCTACTCATCGGACAGATGTAAATCTAAGTCAACGTTTATCATGCGGATTTTTTAAATGAAATTTGGCAAATGGTCCAGATTTTGTATAAGTATAACTTAAATATTAAACCATAATAATAATAATAATAATAATAATAATAATAATAATAATCTGTTTTTAAACTATTAAAAACAAAAATAAATGTCAGCAATAAAAATAAAATAATTAGTTGTTATTTTTCTTTGAACAAGTTTTTACTTCCTCCGACTCAAAATGACTATAATTTAAGTAAAAAAATATCAATTACAATTTTTAATATAATTTTAATTATTATTTTTATATTACTCTTAATGATTATTGTATACTCAAATTTTTAAAATATTATTATATTTTACATTGATAATAATAAAAAATTAATTAATAATTAAGATGAATAATTTGAAAATTAATTATTATTTTTTTAATTATAACAACTTTTTAATATGTATAAATCGCAACACGGAGGGATAAAACCCAAACCCATTGATGTAATCCTTTGGTGTATGAACAATATTAATTTGGATAAAGCTGTCATAAAAATACAATTATTGAATGACGTAGGCGGTTGTTACATCACTATTATAACAATCATCATATGAAGAGCATCATAGTTCTCAAATAACAGGCTGAGAAGGTATACAAATTTGTCTCCTTTTTAATATAAGAGTAAAGTTACATCTGGGGAGATGCGCATGCCAAAGAGTTTGAGGAAACTTTTAACTATTTTCTTTTCCCTCCTAAAAGTCAAATACTTTATTATCCAACCTTTCGACCTCTTCATATGTCAAATTCTAAAAAATATGAAAATCTTCAAATTGGCATGTAATCTCAACATATAATTCACCTGTCCCACAATAAATGTTACAATCACTTGTTACAAAGTAAAAGATAATTATTTTAAAATTATATACAACTAAAAATAATAATTATTGTACTAAGAATTAAAAACGGTATTTTAATTTCATACACTAAAAATGTCTTTCTCTAACATTGCTTGTTATAAAAAAACAATTACATTGATATAAAGAGGTTCAGATTCTTTACATTTAAAGTATATAGATCTAATCCCTATACTATTAAAAATATCTTTAGATAAAATTATACAATATATTAGAAGTATAATAGTTATTGTTTTACAAAAATGATTTATTATTCTTTAATACAACTTCAACCTATTGTTAAAATGAACATTCTTCAGCTTTTTGACTTTCGGTGGATTCAAAGTAGTTTAAATCATCCAATATTGTAGAGCACAAATGGTTGACAAATTAAATGTCAATCTTTTATATAAAACAAAACAAAAAAGAGTACTTTCATGGTTTTGAAGTCAAATATCGTACTATATATGATCGAAATAAATATAATTAATTAATTGCTGCCTTCATTGACTTGGATATTGCTTTCGGTTAGGAGGTTTTTTCTTGTTCCAATTGATGAACCAACAACCATTAACCCAAGAGAACAAGACAAGAAAATAACATATCATTGGTGTTTTTAATTAGTAGCTCTAACTAAAAAATCAAATTTACTTAAATAATATACATAAATATTTTAAAAATCAATGAGAAATAATTTAATAAATTTTTTAATTATAACAATTATACTAATTAATTTTTTTATATATAGTTAATAATATCTTTTAATTTCATTTATCTACGGGAAAAAAAATTTATTCGTGTTTGTTCGTACCGACTATAAATAATTTATAATATATAAAAAAATATAGTATCAATAAAACAAATTATTTATCTGTATAAATCTCACATAAAAACATAAAAATAAAAAACGTCACATCATAATAACGAACAAATTAACGTCACACTCAGATAATAAAATTATAAATTGAAACATAAAAAAGAAATTAAATAAATACAAAAATTATTTATTTAAATAAAATGAAATATAATATTATAATTTGAAAACGTAATTTAAAAAGAGAAACTTAGATTTTTTTAGGAGAGATGTGGCGGCTGTTTTTTGTTTTTCTTTCTATATATATAATATATTGATCTGAGCTCTGAGATTACAATTGATTATCATAAAATTTGTATTCAATTCCAACATAAACCTTTCTTTTGAAGGCCACATGATAAAAAATAACTAGTATAACCGTCAGAAATTGATAAGTAAATGCTATTGCCAAGCTGTTTCATTCAAAAAATAAATATACAAATGTCTTCCAAGGTCGTACCCCTGCCGGCTTATTAGTATTTGGCTATGTTAAGTTCACACAATTTTTTCCTCTATAAATATAAATATTATTGTATTTTTTACCCTTATTAAAAACTTAGAAGTGTAGTATTGTATATTTTAAGATCTAATTCAATTAATATATATCAAAATTATTATGTTGAATATATATATATATATAATAATTATATCATTTAGATGAAAAAATTAATAGTATAATTAATACTTCTATTTTATATATTGATGTATCTAATATTATTTTTATATAATTAATTTTAAAATTTTATAAAAATATTTTAAGATATTTAGTTGTATTAATTAGAGGTTTATTTTAAAAAATAACTAATAAATATATTTGGTAATTTAAAAAGATACTTATATTTAAATACAATTTTTTTATATGAATGCTTATCTCTAGAAATGGAAAAACATGTATAATCCAAAATGTCAATTATGTATATGTCTATTATTGATTCAAATAATTTCAAAATACGTAATCGCAAGATATGCCAAAAACATAATCACATTTTTTTAATACTAAAATAAAAATAATACAATTAAATTGATCATAAATTCAACAATTCTTCA
>JBBPBT010000517.1:3398766-3410376 GCA_037974875.1 Cicer bijugum
TATCAAACAAAGCTTATGAGTAGTGTTTGAAAATAAAAAGCTGTTGGTAATTATTAATAAGAGGAACATGATGTTATATATTCTCTATCTCACTGCGAGTATCGTTTTAATAAAAAAAAATTCTCAAAATTAATGGTATTTTTAATTTAAATTTGATTATTTCTTTCAATCGTACCTTTCAATTTTATTTGGTGTACATTATTCTAAAATATTAATTTTATTTTATATTTATAATAACAAATTTTTATAAATAAATAAAAAGAATATTTTAATAAAATAAATATTATCTTTCTCCTATTTATTATATTTATTAATATGTGTAAACAAATCATCATAAAAGAACAACTTACATAAGAGAAGGAATAATCTCTCTCCTCTTTATTGTAATAACAGAGACACACGTACACGCGCAAACAGAGTAAAAAAAAATTCAAGAAATCTTATGAATCAAATAGTATATGTTAGAGTCAAAAAGAATATATTGTTGAGCATATATATATATATATATATTCCAATGAGACTAACAAAAAATACAATAGAGAATAGTATATCATTAATTACGAAAAAGTCAGAATTAATCTTATATATGCTAGCTAGGCTAATGATGAAGTGGTATCATCATAGCAATAGCATATCATATCTATGATCTATCCACGTAATGGTTAATTTGAAATCTGGAAATGAAAAAAGTGAGTTGAAGGCATGAAGAGAATTGTAGTAGGTTTTTAACAGCTTTAGAGGGGACAAAAACACACTTAGAAGATTATGTTGTCTTGTTTCAACCTTCCAAACCAGATTAACAATTTCAGACTCAGACTCTTCACCACGATCTCAAGCCGTCCTGTTACATACGTCATTTTTATTCTATATCGTAATGATCAGTTAAGGAACAATACTTAGCCTTTTAAAAAATTGAATCTACAATATTTTATGTACTTTTAATATAAATTTTTTATATTTTTATTGTTAATAAGTGTCTTGAGATATCACAATGGTGGATGATTTATCTATTTAGTACTAAATTAGTACTAAATTAAACAGAGATTTATCTTTAAAAAATTGATGATATTTATAGAGAAAGATGGTTATAGAAGCATTCTCATTTACTTTTTGTTGAATGTTTAAATACTAACATTAAAATATTATTAGATGAGTGATAAAATAAAACAAATATGTATATTGATTGAAATCAACATCAATCAAATTATTATTATTATTTTATGTATAAAGATAAAAAGAATGGTGAACTATTATTTACAATAAATATCTTCATTTTTCATTAAAATGTACGATAATATTTAAATATGAATATAGAGTGAAGTATTTTGAAAAGTTGTCCCAATAGAATTCCTATGCATATAGAATATCATATTTAAAGAGCAACCCCACGTCGGTCTCACAATTGACAGATGTAATTCTAATTGTTATCTCCTTTCCCTACAACCGTCCAAAAGCAAATCTTCTCATTCTCATTCCCAGAAATACTACTTAAATATTGTGCATCTCTATCTTCCGTGCCAATAATTTTTTAGATCTTGGCAATGTGCGTAGAGGTTAATAATGTCATTCTAATACAAATATCACATATTTACACCAACCTTTCATTACACTTTAGACTCTATTTCTCTCATATGTGAAACGTTTGAAATACTTTATATTTCTAAATATAAGTAGCAATTTTTAAAACAAAAATTCAATAGTATGATAATTTTGATAATGTGATACTCCAATATAACTTCAAATAGTTTTATCGTGGACTTGTGTATATTAAATAACCAAGGGTATGGACTTAGTCAGATGCTAATTATTATTGGCAATTATGAATTGAGATTTTTTATACGGATGAAGTCAATTTGCAGTGTATTATTTTTACTGATTAGTTAGCTATAAATACACATAGTATTGACAAGTGAAGCTTCTTCTACAATCACAATTAAGAAAGAAGAAAAATCATATATACTAAGGAAATAAAAATGGATTCTTCTGAGCAAACTTGTGAAGAATGGAGTTCTCTAAGTGGATTTTACACAGCTGAGGAAGCTGATTTTATGGACCAGTTACTTGATAACTGTCAAGTCCCTCAATACCATTATGGAAATTTCAATTTGGAAATTCCATCTACGTTATGGCCTGGACATGAATCTACACTAGTGATGAATAATAATACTTCACATTTTCCTCAAAATGCTGAGAATAGTAACACTGATTTTTTGAGTTTTTTACCAGCAACTAACTCTATTGCTGATACTACCAACATTGGTCAAGAGGTTATTGGTGACAACAACTTTCAGGCTCACAAGGTTTTTGAAGAAGTGTTGCTTTCTGAATCAGTTGAAGAGGGTGTTAACAACAACCTGGAAAATTCAGGAAAAAGATCTAGGAGCTTAATGAAGGTAGGATAACATAAATCTTGTTTTTCTTTCTAAATTAAATTTCTGTTTGGATAAACAATTTAATTACATGTTTATCATATTAACTATTTCTATAACAAAATATAAAATAAAGTTAAATTGTTTTCATATAAGTTGTTTTGATAAGTTATCTTGAAAGTTTAGAGAAATAAGCTGAAAACAACTTATGGATGTAACATAAATTCTCTTAAATAATTTCACAAGTGCTTATAGCAGTAAGTAAGTTCAAATAAGTCAATCCAAATAGACGATAAATCACTTTTTCATAGTCCTAGTGATATTGTGACATGCATTTGTTTTCCAGCAGAATTAATTTTATGTGTTTGATTTTGTATGGTTCTCATCATGATTTGATAAAATATTGATTTAATGATTCTATAGATACAAAAGAACAAGGGAAATGTTAAATCTAGAAAGAGACTAAAATCTTCTTTCATAAGCAATACTGAAGAGGATGTAAGTCCTGATCTTAAGGAGCAGAACTTGAGCTCAGAGGATGATGAGTTCAATGCTTCACAGGAGCTAAAAGCAGGAGGGTCTTCAATCTCGAAGAACGATTCGAAAGCTCTGAATTCAAAGGGAAAATCAAAATCTAGTAGAGGTTCTTCTGCCATTGATCCACAGGGCATCTATGCAAAAGTATGTCTAACAAGTTTTTTTTTTCCAGAGACTTAATTTATATACATTGCAAGTATAAAAAAGTTTTACACATGCATCTATATGATGAGATGTGATTGGAGGTATATGTAAAAAAAATTTAGTGATAATGTATACTGATTAAACCTTTTCCTCAAAATATATTATTGCCAATAATTTTTATGTTCTTGAAATGCTGTGATTCTGAACTGTTAAAGGACTAGATCTCAAGAGATTTTTATTTGCTTTTGTGCAGAGAAGAAGAGAGAGAATAAATGAAAGATTGAGAATTCTACAAAGCCTAGTCCCTAATGGAACTAAGGTAGATTCTCAAAATTGCAATTCAACTACTATTAAACAATTGGTTAAGATGCTAAAATTATCTAATTTCCTTCCTCGTGAAATATAGGTGGATATAAGCACCATGCTTGAGGAAGCTGTGCAATATGTGAAGTTTTTACAGCTCCAAATTAAGGTAAAAACATGAGGATCCTCCTAAGTCCTTACTATGAATCCTAATTTTACTTCACTGCAAAAAAAAAAAAAAAATCTATTGCATACTATATATTTTTGAAATATTGAGACTAATTCATGTTTGTTCATATTTTGATTTCAAATTTACAGCTTCTAAGCTCTGATGATCTCTGGAAGTATTCTCCCATTGCTTACAATGGAATGAACATTGGCCTATAAACCTCAACATTGCAACAACCATAGATATATTGCACACAATAAAATAGGATGCAACAGTTTAAGAGCTGAAGTTGCATGCTATTTTGGCATTTTGTGATGTTTCTGTTCTTTTCATAGGTATTCATTTATTAATCCTAAGGAAATAACTTTGTTTATTTTTTCACAATGAGACATCATATTGAGTTGGTTTCTTGTTTCCTTATTTATGGATTATTTAAGTTTAGTTTCACCATCCCACTGGCCTTGAGTCATTGGCATCTTGTCAGGTATATTTCAAGAATCCAAAATTAGTCTGTACTTCCAAACTCTGAAGCCCTAAAATTAGTTTGTCCTTTCAAACTCTAAAGCATTCATCCATACACCATACACAACATTGATATTGACATCAATAATACCTTAAACAATAGAAAAAGTTAAATGTAACTACATGTGTTATTTATACCAGACGCATTTTCAATACGTCGGTGATACACAACTTTCAAACTACAGTCACAATTCAATTTGGAAAAAATTGGCATTCATCAATTGTAATTGAATGTAAGATTTAACCTTCAAATGGTTTCTTAAAGTTTGGTCATACTTATCTATGTCTAAATTAAAATGGATTTATGTCAGCACAACTGATTGAATGTACATTCATCTCTATCTATGATCACGGATTTAATCACTAATTCCATAAGCATCCCAAACTCACTAGCTTAATTCTATTTCATGTAGCCGCCACAAATAAAATTCCCCAACGTTAGTTTTTGTACAAATTTGTCACAGCCAACAAAAAATGAAAATAAATCCTCTACCAATCAATGGATGAACAATGTTAACATAAACCTGTACTAAAAGCAAAATAGGTTACAATCTTAAGTGTGGAACAAGACATCACATAAACATTAAACCTACAAATCTACTGAAATAACTTAAAAGTCTGCCCTAAATTCAGTCCTTTCAAGTATACAACTTGCTACATTCCGAATAACAACATAGAACATCTATCTAATTCTCAGCTTTTTATTGTTCATATGATACACTATTAATTTTTTTCAATGCTCAGAATTCTGAAAAGTTGGAAAATAAAAAATAAAAAAAGTACAAGTTGAACCACACCATGGTTTCAACACACGATTGCCAATATCCCCAACAGGCAGACAAGTTTTCACTTTCATGCTCTTTCATCGTTGACATGATTTACAACTTCTGATTGGCTGTCCAAGGGCATATACTGTGCCATGATTGCCCTTATTTCAGAATCCATATATGACTGCAAAAAAGCCAACAAAAATACAATTAATTTGTACTCAATCAAATACGACAAAGTAAACAAAGGAATAAGAAGGCGTTAAATATTGTCAGTAAACCGGTAGAGTGCAACCAAGCTTACCCTTATTCTATATTTGTAGACAAGGTATGCCCCTGCAGCTGCCAGAACTAAACCAATTACAATGACCCAAAATGCAGCCCAAGCAGACTTTCCTTCTTGACTGGCAGCTTTACCTGCAGAATACCGAAAAAGTAATGTGAGAAAAAAGCTTATTCAAATGTTTGAGTGTGAAAGAAATGACAAGTGTGTAACTCACTTATGCAGGCATCATGGTCCCTGATATACAGAAGATCCCCACTGCAACTGCAGTTATAGCTGCCCCAGGTATTCTTGCAGCTACATTCAGGGCACTGACAAGCTTTTTTATCTTTACATTCATCAATGTCTGCAAGGATGAAGCACAAACAAGTTCAACATCAGATATTCATTTGTTCTAGTTATGATGAAACTTTTTCCAGGTTTCATCCATCTCACGAATTTGAGCTGAAGGAAAAGTAGAACTAGTTAACTACTTTAATT
This sequence comes from Cicer bijugum, assembly GCA_037974875.1. Taxonomy (NCBI): domain Eukaryota; kingdom Viridiplantae; phylum Streptophyta; class Magnoliopsida; order Fabales; family Fabaceae; genus Cicer; species Cicer bijugum. Next base: position 3,404,341 of record JBBPBT010000517.1, read on the forward strand.
GTGAAAGGGATATAGCTTGGTGGTTGGGGTGGGAGAGTTAGGGAATGGAGTGATAAGGAGGTAGTGGTTTTAATCCTCACCCTCAGCAAAATAATAATATTAACAATATTAAATACTAACATTGATCGTTGCAAAAAAAACTAGAACTACTTTAATCGTGAGATGTAGTTAAAAATCAAAATATGAACTATCCAAGTATATTTAACCTAGAAGCCAACATTTCACTTATTGAGACAGCAACATAAGTTAAATTTACTAAATTGTCCCTTTTTAATGTCAAACACTTAACCATCTACATTGAATGTTTTGAATTAAATGAAGGGTTTATTGGAAATAATAGTATTAAATGATTCAAAAGTAGCTATCTTTTGCTTATAATAGTGACCAAGAATTAAGACCTATTTTGTGCTTATAACAGCGACCAGAGGGAATATGGGTTTCTATTTTAAGTCTTCTCTTTTCTTTTTTTGGATAAGGTAAGTCATTTCTTTAATCTTTATGTCTTGATCGGTTTCAAAATGCTGTACATTAAGAGTTTAACTTAAAAAGATATTCCCTCTAGACTCAAATGTAAGCAAAAAATAATTAACTGCACACTGATAAAAAAATGGCAGTAGTTTCATTTAACTTTCTTTATGTAACCAAAAAACTAATTGCATTCTCATGAGAATAAAATTTGACTTACTTGATGGGTATTTTGGAAATGCATGATGATATCATTAAATATGATGAATAGTTATAATTTACTTATATTGTGAACCAACAAACATCACTTTATTTTTTTTTTTTTGCATATAGTTATAATTGAGTCCTGAGAGTACATATTTAAAGAGTATGAAACATAATAGAAAGAAGAGAAAGCAAGGAATTTGATCCAGGTTTCAGCATTAGGTATTAATGTAGTCATTGTATAAAAACAATAATAGCACTGGTTTGCATTTGAACAGGATTTTGATCTTGATCTCAAACATTGGTTCAGGAGGAAATGAAAAAGAAAATTTGCTTTTCTACTAGGTCTTATAAGTCATGGTTAGCAAACTCTAATCCAAGTATACACCAAAAGCCAGTTCAGATGAACTTCTAAGAAAAATTGCAATAACCGTGGCAGTGACTTTGAGTCTTCTAAAAACAACTTGCATGACTTAAAATCAGCCTCTGCACCTCAACTTTAGTTTCTCACATATATCTTTTCCATAAACTATGAACTGGTAAGGGTTTTTCAGCAAGAAATCAAATACTAATCTAATTTGAAATGCTTCCATAAGATAAAATCTAATCCAAATTGAATCAGTTCAATAAACCATGGTTCCTATTACTATTTTAGACGTATTTGTAAAATAATGAGAATATCCACTTACCATGACAACAATATCAAAAATATAATTTGTGTCCTTAAAAACATTAAAAAAAAGATCCGTGTATATTCTTACTGCTCTGGATAACCTTAATACTTCAAGGTTCATTCCAGGAAAAGTAAATAAAAAAATAACATCTAAATATCTCCAAAAAAAAATCTAAATATCTCACCTTCACAATTTTTAACACCGTCACCTTTAAACCCTGCAGGACACACACATTTAACCCCTCCGTTATCCTGTTCATGAAGGTAGGAAAATTTATTCATGATTCAGTTTCAGATATGGATTAATTTAATAGACCAATAAAATTTCATATACTAAAGATTCAGTGAAGACAACAAGCTGGTGGAGTGTAAAGAAATGCAGTAACTAACCGAACAAGCAGAAAATGCATGTCCATTCCGGGCTTCATGCCAACAGCCACCATTATTTATTTTGCACCGTCCAGGTCCACTGGCTGTAGACCCAAAAAAAAACTAGTTGAATGAAACTATAAACACTTTTTAAAACAAAAAGGTTAATTTACTCTATAGACTCCTATATTTTACTGAATTATAAGATCTCTATAGTTCATAAGTTTTCAATAGGGTCCCTACACGTTCAAAAAAATTCAAGTATTATGTTCTTGCAGTATAACTAAGGGGTGTTCGAGTGCCAGTTTATAACTCAGCACTTATTCAACAAGTGTTCATCATATGAGTATTTATGCATAAGCTGTTTCATAATTGAAGAGAGAATCAGGATAAAGTCCACATACCCTCTGCATATATTGTATTGATAAGCTACCTTAGAAAGCTTACGAGAATAAGTTGAGAACATACTAATGGGAATATCAAAAGCTATTTTTATATTCTCTGACAGTGTATAACAGCCATCAACTACTAGAGATCTATTTTGTTTAAAAAAATTATAGAATATAGGGATTCAATAATGAAATGGAACAACAAGAAGTTAATGGTCTATTTCATCCCAATCCAAATCTCTGTCTTTTTCATTGTACAAGTAACACACTCGGAGTTAGATAAACTTCAGATGAAATTTATGCAAATAGAGATGTAAAGGTTCTGTGTTTTACCTTCACAGGTCTTATAACCATCTCCTTTAAACTGCACACCATCTACCAAGGGGCATTCACATACACGCCCACGGAAAGTATCCTGACAAAATATTCACTTATATTTACAAACATGAATATAGAAAACTGGAATCCAGTTTGCTCTCTTAGATGCTTATTTTCACTATAATACAATACCTTGCAGGCAGTTGCGTTAGCTCCTTTATCCTGCCAACAACCACCATTGTTCTCCAAGCATTCATTCGTCTCCACATCTACCAAGTAAGATTTTGCCATTAAAAATGAATCAGGTTTGAAACTCAAAAGTAAACAAAAATATATACCCCCAATACTAAGAGATAGTAAACATTTACCACTGCTCAAACAAACAGCTGGTTCAGTAGTTTCTTCAAAACCAGAACAAATAGCTTTCATGACAGCACCTTTCTCCAATTTTCCTGCAAAAATAAAAATGTAATACTAAGGGCACTTGTTAAGAAACTAAAAAAAGAAAAAGGAAAAAAAAACAGTTTTGAGTAAAAAATCTCACTGTTTACTATTCCAAAGTATAAATTACACAACTTCCAATACTATTTTTCTACATTTGGATTCTTAACAAGTACCATGTTAAGTGCCCCAAGGGCACTTATTAGCATTTCCCAATACTTTAAGAATTGAAAACCCAGATCAATATTATATCAGAGAAGCATATAGTACAAACCTCGATATTGTCGACTATTGACAACTAGAGTGGGCAATATGGTAACATCACCTCGTGATCCCTTCCCAACCTACATAAACTAGTTTGTTAAATTTCTATCTATCTATATCTATACATAATATATAATAAAAACAACAATCATGTACAACCACTTGAACAACAACATAAAGAAATGAAAATTATAAAGGAGTACTTGGGCATCTTGCTCTTCTTTCAAAACAGGATTTTCAGAATCAGCATCTGGATCTCCCATGCACCTTTCAATCTTTTTAATATCAAGACCTGCAGATATTGAATAATAATATTTGAGAACTCGTTTTCAACCACCCTATAAAAACACCAAAAGCAAAAGACGATTCACTTACCAAGTGATTCGATGACAGCATCTGCACATTGCTTATTGTATTTTTTCTCCTTCATTGGGCACCTAATTTGAAAATCAGTGACATAGTCCCACCACACCCAAGGCTTTTTGGTTTCATTGGCCACCTTGTAAACACACAACTGCCTCAAATTTTCAACAACCACATCTTTCCCATCATAACCCGTGCTGAAATCCTGCTCAGGATCTGGTGCACAATATCTTCCATGGTTAATGCACTGAGACTTGCACTGCTTACTTAACGTGAATGCCTGAGGACAATACCAAGTTATGTAATGGGGTGTAAACTGAGTATAACCACCTTTCTCTAATATTTGCGCCGCACCCTTAAAATCCTTCACAAATTCCATCAACATATCACATTTAACTCCACACTCGTCGTTGCTGTTGGTCCACAGCTCATACTCCACACGATCGTCTGGGTGAGGGACAGCCTCTCTCCAGTCAAGATTTACATTGACCATATCACCACTACTTATGGCACTCTTTAGTTTTTCACCAAAATTCTTTTCAATGAGAGCCGATGGTATTGTTATGTTCTCTATATATTTTGCAGATGATCCATCCTCTTCAGGTGTGTCCATGGTTATTAATTTTTCCTCAATATCATCCGCAACAAGAACAGCAGAAGCTCCGGCCTTCTGAGCATTCCATACCTTCAAAGCAAAGAAGCAATCTGCAACAAACATGTAAAAGGAAATAACGATAAACCAGAGAGAACATTTTAATCTTCAACAATTGACATAAGCATAGCATGCAACTCTAGTTCTCGATTTCCCAGTGCTAGTGAAATAGCAAACCACAAATTTAATTCCATGTGTATTCAATTATCAATTAAAACCTACAAAAACATCTCAAACAACTAAACCATTCAAACAAACTAAAGGGATCCCGGGTTTGAATCCATGCCCTAGCTTACCAAATGTCCCTGCAGGCTGCAGCTCCCATATGAGTTGTACTTACGGGGCGGTAATGTGTGGAGTTCAGCTGGAGAGGTAAGTAAAGTCCGGTCAAAGACAATTACTATCGGGATTCAAACTCATATTCCCAATTGATTTGACCTCAACTAAAACTCAATAACCACCTGAGTTCAATCACTTAGTTCACCAAGTAACACTTTAAAAACCTAAAGACTAAATCTAGCATGTAGAACTCTTTGAACATCAAACAAACAAGTAAAACTTACCAATGCAAAAACCATAAATAAACAAGTAAATTAGCATACAGAAATAAGCCATAGCAAATCTTCATGAATCCAACTAAATTGGAGTGACACTAAACAACCAAAATCAACCAACTTTAGCTCAGCAAGAAGCAGAGCAATCAACTAAAGACAAAATAAGCTTCTAGAACAACAATAAATCCTGCTAAAAAAAAACTAATAAATAAACAAAACAACAAAATTAACTAAAACAAAAAAGCTACCCCAAAAAAAAAAAAGGTAGAAGAATCATACTTCCTCGATCGAGCAAAACGAAGGTGGGGAGAGCACCAGGCTTAGATTTGAAGGAAATCCCAGACTCATCAAACTCTTTACAACCCTTTCGATTATCCTTTGGGTAAAGAACGTTCCCAGCCATGCTACCTCCATATTGTGGTATCCCAAAGTTGCCAATCGCGCTATCGTAAGTTCCTTTGATTTTATCAGGCGAAGTTACCCTCAAGCTGTTTTTCTCCACCACGAATTTCGCTATTGAAGACGGCGTCAACGATAGTAACAGAAACCCTAGAAATAAACCCAGAGAAGATTTTTGTAGCTTCATTTTGTTCTGCAACTGGGTTTTCTGAATCCCTAAATGGGTCGGGTTCAGAAATCAATTCCGTTAAGGAGAAGGGATAAAAATTGTATTGTTTTTATTTTTAATCAGTTTCTTTTAAAAAAGGAAAGAAAAAAAAAAGTGTGATGTATTTAGAGAAGAAACAAAAGAAAAGAAGGTGGGGAAGTTATGGTTGTTTCCTTATAGTTCCTTAATTTGTTGTTAGAGAAAGAAACAAGTACAAAAAATTCAAGTATGGCATAGAGAGAGAGAGAGAAGAAGAGACTTGTGGAACCGGAAAGGTTTTTCTTTTTCTCACTCAGAATCTAATCAATGCTCAGTCTACGGGGACATTTTTTTTTTTAATTTTTTTTTACTCATTTTTACACTCTTCTTAGTCTTTATTCATTTTTTTTAATTCAATATTTTACCTTCTTTTCTCCATAAAATTATCATTAGAGGTGATTAAATCTTAACTCAAAATGTTTAAGTTGGATAACAAGCGAGCGTCTCGAGTAAAAAATATTTTAGACTTTATTAAATCTTTTTAAAGATATTTACGTTCAACATTCATCTAATAGCGATAGTAAATTAGAAAAAATTAATTGAGTTATATTTACTCCTTTTTTCACAAACTAATAAGATAGGTTTCTCTAATAAGATATATTTACTCCTTCTTAAGTTAGTTTTTAAAATATTTATGTAAAAATTTGAAATAGCGATTTTTATTGAATAGTATATATAAATTAATTTTTCTTTTACAT
>JBBPBT010000517.1:3410990-3431976 GCA_037974875.1 Cicer bijugum
TTTTTATTTATAATTTATTTTAAATGAAATATAATAAATAGGCAGATAAAATTAATATATACACAAGAGAACGAAACTAGACTCATAAACTCAATTAAAGTTCATATGCTTTTGTATAAAGAAAAAATAAAAGCTCTTACAGGTCTTTCAATTGATACTAAAAAATTTATTTATAAATAATAAATAAATCTATATATCTTTAAGTTTTAAGATAAATATAGATATTATTATATTAAATATTATATTTCTAATATAAATTTAAAACCTTATAATTATATAAATTAATTATAATAATATTAATCATCAAATAAAAAATATTTATATCATACATATGAATTCATAAACAACAAAACTGTGTTGATCAATATAATTCAAGTCATTGATCGTTTCTATGTCGCGATTAAGGATGCTAAATAGATACATGTAATCGGTTAAAAATCTAAACTTTAAATTTTGAAAAATGAAAATATAATTTTGTGGAAAAAAAAAAAACGGGAATGATAATGGTTAGAAATATGCCAAATGTTTGGTAAAAAAAAATCATGTAAAATCAGGGACATGCGCACTTACAACATAGTGTGGACATCTGCACTTTAATTTTTAAAAATAAATATTTTTATTATTTAATATACTTAAAGAAAAAAAACATATTTCTTTAGATCGTGCTTCTACTATATTTTGAATTTTTTAAGCAAATGTATTAGTGTTATTATAATAATTTTTAAGTGTATTAGAAATATGAAAACAAACTTAAATATGTCTTTTATCGAATTAATTGAGTCTTTATTTTTGTCAATCGTTTTAATATAAAATACTATTAACAAAAGAAAAATTTAAAAATGTGTTTTTAATTTAAAAAATTCAAAATATTATTATTTACTTATGAATACAGTTGAAAACGATATATAATATATTCACTATTTAAAGTTTATAGGTCTATCTCCAAAGATAAAAGAGGACTTAAATTATACAAATAGTAAAGCGTTAGTAGTCTAATCAATATTTTATATTGATCTCCCAAAAAGACATATCATTAATGATTTTAATAATTAAGGATTTTTTGTACTCATAATAATTGATGTTAAGGTTTTGAATTTAAAACTTCATTCCTTCATAATTTATAAATTAAATGTTTTTGTCTTTTTTACTAAATAATAGATTTTCTTCTTCTTATTCTCGTATCTTGTAGATTTCCTCAAATATCGGTAGAGCATCAATACAAAAATGAAAAAACAAACTACAATACCCTTGTTTATTAGAAGAAGAAAAAAATTATAAACAAATGATTAAACTGTTTACAACTTTAAAATATGTCTTATATTGTTTCACACATATACAGAGAAATAAATTACTCTAATGATAAAAATGAATTTAATTAATCTTTCTATTCAAGACTCTATTGAGCGAAATAATATTTGTAATTTTTTTATTAGTATAATAAATTTTACCATAAGCAAAATAACGTTTAACATAATAATATATATTTTATCCTTATTTAAATATTTTTAAGGATTGATTAAAATTTAGACTTTCATCAAGTATCGTATTACATCCTATTTTAAAAACCTTTGATTGAAATAATATTTTAAAAACAAAACAAAAGTATATACTAAGTGATAGCAGTTGCAAAATGACGCGTTCCATCCAATAAGCATTTGACAAGTGCTTGTCAAGACTCACGTGCCCAATTTTAGAATAATTTAATACAATTTGTTTTTTATAATGCAATTCAAACTCGCATGTTTCATTTACTAAAATAATTATATTAATAATATTAGTGGAGTTATTAGATCAACTCACATAAAATAAATAAAGGTATATCATCAAAATATAAATAATAAATGTTTATTGATATAGTAAACTAAGAAATAATTTGAGACATGAAAAAGTTATAAATGAAATACTTATTGTAAAATGAGGGACAATTATTATTATTTTTGTATTGAAAAAAATGATAAATATAATTATAAATTTACACATATTCAAATTCAAATCTAAAAAAAACATTTAATTTAATAATATAGTATTTGTGGGTTAACCTAACATTTGAGTGATAATCAGTTAATTAACATTTTTTCAAATTCACTGATTATAGATTGATAGTAAAAAACTTGGATACAAATATTAAGCATCTTGTCTTATTTAATAGAGTCGATAGTGATATAGTACATGATAATAATCTTATTCGATTTAATATGATTTGGACATAAAATAAATCTAACTTGATAGTCAAATATTCGTTCACAGAATGTAATAAAGCCAACAAATTACTAATAGAGAAATACATAATGAGATTATAGACTAAAAATTTCACTTTTCCCAAATGGATTTTAACTCAAACAAAACTTGAAACATAGTATGTACTACATATTAATTGATTTAGCGTTGATTCCCACTTTCAGCAATTTGACCGTGAATTATACAACCTCAAAAATTGGAGCTTTTGTTTCACGTGCGGTGCAACCATTTTCTCAAAATTGGATACTAGCTAATGCTAATTGCAAACCTATTACTATTTTTTTTTTTCTTTTCAATAAATCACTTATTTAGTCTTTAAAATGGAAAGAGTCACCCATTTTAATGCTTAAAACTTGCGAATAGGTAAAATTATTTTTAAAATTGTAAGTTCTCAATTAATTTAGTCCTTCCGTTAAGTTATTCCGTTAGGGTATAGTAAAATAAATAATAATAATAATATAAAATAATTTTGATATATAATTAAAAATATAATATAGTATAAAATACACACAAAATTTATAATAAACTCAATTCCATAATAAAAAATTTCATTTCTTTAATTGTATAGGACAATTTTTTGGAGAATAAAAATTATCAATAATCACATTTGTGAGAAACTTATGAATAATCTTCTTTCAATATAAAAAATCATGTAGTAAATAAAAAGTTATATTCCATCTTATTTTTGGAGCTTTATTTTTATAATTCTTGTAGCTACAAAAATTAATTCAATAGTTGTTGACATTAAAAGAACTAAAATAAGTCGAATCAATCTATCAATTAAAAAATAAATATATAATTTTTATGTCTTTACTAACTTACTAACTTTTAACGTAACTCAATAAATAAATTTTAAAATTGTGAGTCTTTTGACACATCAAACTCAAAAAATTGCAATTCATATAACAATTGGATCTTTTTGTTGTTCACAAAAATTCAAAGAATAAAAATTATTAACAAGAGAACAAAGATTAGGAAGATTAAATGAAGCGTGCACTTTATTATCTTCAATGTCTTTGAGGACACTCTACCCTAGCTACCATGACTTAAGTACCTATTTCTCTTATAATTAGACCATCTTATAGCATCTAAGTGAGTATTACCGTTACACCTCTCATTTATAATATTTTAATATTATTACTTGATAAGCATTCAATTTCTTCAATCCAACACTTATAATTTATTAAATGAGTTCAATTTATAACTCCACATCATTACATTTCACCGCAAAAAGTAAGGAGATATTGCTTGTAGAGCAATCCCTCCTTATAATATAATAAGGCTATTGGTCCTTTGAATTATTTAGGTTTCTCAAATTGGTCATTTAATTTTTGTTTTCCCAACAATTTAGTTGTTTTAAGTATGTAAACATTTGCATTATTACCTTTTTATTGATTTTTCATCCAACTTTTTAATGTTATTTAAGCTAATCAATATTCATGAATTTATGAGTTTCAATCTTAGAAATTGCTCAACAAAAAATAAATTTTGTTATAATCTTGATAAAAAAGAGGTTTCAAAGCTTCAATCTTAATCTTAGTTCATATCTATTTTTATCTTCTCTAACTTGTTATGAATTTCTACTCCGTTAAATTGAGAAATTAAAATCCAAATTTCATTTCACCTAAAAACTCATTTCGAACTTAAAAATTAAAAGCATTTGTCATGGGTTTGTATGAAATATGTTTGCCATCATTTATCATCCTTTACTTTTAAAATATGTTTTCGTTTACATTAATTAGAATCAAATGGAAAAAAAATAAAATAAATTTTCAATTTCTAGATGTGAAATTTATACCCAACAACTTAAAAAGTAGGAGATTAATTTATCATTTTTCAACTTGAATTTGGATTTCAAATATATTTTTTCACTAAAATTATCAAAAAAATTCATTCTCTTGAGCAATTTATGAATTTGAAATCTAATAAAATATTGACGGTTTTGAAAAATATTAACGAGTTGAATAAGAAAACTAATAAGAATGGTAATTGCAGAAACATTTACAAACTTAAATAATTAAATTATTAAAAAAATCGAGAAAAATAAAAATAATTTAAAAGATCAAAAGAAATATTATATTAGTTACTCCTTTTTTGTATCGTCTCCAATGGAGATACTTAACATGTGGTACTTCCTATTAGATAAAAATTAATCAATTGGAGATGGTTTTAATCTCTTATCCTAAATTGGACTCGTATGTACTATAGTTACTTATTTGTGAAGAAATGCATAGAGATCATTACATAGACTCATATATACTAGCAGCTAATCATGCTGAGAAACGTCGTATCAACAATCCTATTATCCCATTCACCATCTTCATAATATCTATATTTTCACAAACCATCACTATCACTAATAAAATCTATCAACCTCAATATATCTATGTTGGACCATGTAGCACACTAGTGGTGCCATGCAATACATTTGTTTCATTGAGTCATTCAGAGCAATGCTGCCAAAGCAGGAATCAAAATCACTACCTTCTAGACCATATATCTTAATTCATAAGCAAACCAAAAAACTTTTTTCATCAAAAAGGAAAGAAAAAAACATGACAAGAAATTGAACCAATGTGATCAGACATTTAGATTATGGTTCAATTAATTCAATCGGTTCAATCATAATTGAACCAAGTGATAAATACAAAATTTAAAATTCAAGAAAGAATAAATAAATATAAAAAATCAATTGAACCAATTAGTTGACTCCAGTTCAACCCCGTTCAATTTAGTTCAACTAAGATCAAACCAACCGATCAATTCGGTCTGATTTTTAAAACATAAGTACAAACCAGTATATAAATGATCAAGCTTATACCATCTATCCAAAACAGCACAAAACTTGTGAAGTTTTGGCAACATAACATAACACCATGAAAAATCAACTTTTGCTCTTATGCATTTCCTTTTCCTTTTTGATACTTCCAATTTCTAGTCTAAAACATGCATGTGGCAAGAACTCTATTAAGACTAGTAACTTTACATTTTGCAACACTTCCCTATCTTATGAGGCAACAGCCAAGGACTTGGTCTCACACTTAACACTTCTGGTATTTCAAGGCTTGATGTTCCTGCTTATGAATGGTGGTCAGAGGCACTTCATGGTGTCTCTAATTTAGGACCAGGGACACATTTTGACCGCAAGGTACTGTTGGTTTTTTTCGAAGAAGTTTCATTCTAAATTTTTATTCACAGTTCTGTATATAATAAAGTCAAAATTGTAATACAAAAATATATCCTGAATCATATTCTTAAAATAAAGAAAAATCATAGAAATACTTTAAATAGAGTTTCAAATAGAAATAATATCATAATGATGTCATATCTTAAATCTTATTTATATTTATAATCTTTAAAGATATTTAGACATATATTTAAAGATATCCTAATGAGTTTTAAACGTGTCGTGGCTGACAGAATATACACTCAATGTTGTTTTTGTAATATTGATGCATTCATGGACTATATAGTGACAAAAATGTTGCTGACTCTGTGAAGAACTATTTTTTAGTATATGACAGATAACCAAGTGCATTTCCCTGATTTCTTATGCTTTTTTGCACAGATATATTGTTTCAGACTGTGATTCAATTGAAGTTTATTACAACTCAATTCATTACGCAGCAACTCCTGAAGATGCACTGACTATTTTACTGAAAGCAGGTAATTAAGTAGAACTGAAGTTGCAACTGCAAATTACTTATACAATTTTCTGATTGGGAGGAAAAAAAATATGACTGGTTTTGGATTATTAAGTGTCTGTTTGGTTTAACTTTTGGATATGGCAAAATTGATTCGATAGGTGTTTAATTGATTCTATCTCTAGAATTAATTCTAATTTGAAACTAGAATTTAGAGTTTTTGTCTCTCATTGATTTTAGTCTCAAATTAATTGTTCAGTTTACTTTTACATGTACTCAAACAAAAACTACTTTACTTTCAACTTGCTTTTAACGAAAATTAATTTTACAAAATCAATTTCGTCATCAGAGAACCAAACACACACTAAATGATATGATCTTATATATCATGCAGGTTTAAACATGAACTGTGGCGACTTTCTAAAAAATACACTGCAAATGCTGTAAACATGAAGAAAGTAGACATATCTATTGTAGAACAAGCCTTGTTGTACAACTACATAGTCATAATGAGACTTGGCTTCTTTGATAAATCAAAATCACTTCCATTTGCAAATCTTGGTTCATTTGATGTATGCACTCACTAAAGAAAATCAGCAATTGGCTCTAGAAGCTGCAAAGCAAGGATAAGTTTTGCTAGAAACCAATGGAACTCTTCCTTTATCAAAGACTAATTAAGATAAAAAATTTGGCTTGGATTGGACCAAATGCAAATGTGGCTGGATAGAGTGAATTTAACATTACCTGGATTTCAAGAGAAGCTTGTGAAAGATGTGGCTGCTTCTATCAAAGGAACATTGATTTTAGTTATAATGACAGCTGGTCCTATTGATATTTCTTTCACTAAAAGTGTTGGCAGCATAGGGGGGATATTGTGGGTTGGTTATCCTGGTCAAGATGGAGGAAATGCCATAGCACAAGTAATTTTTGGAGACTATAATCCAGGTATAATATAGCTTTGTATTAAAATATACCTCTACATATTTATAAGTGAACTGGAAAATTAATCCTCAAAACTGTAACCATTAGTCAAAGGAGTCCCTATTTTTTAGAATGAGCAAATACATCCCTAACATTATAAAATATCATTTAAAATATCCCTTCCATGTATATCTTACATAAATAACATATCAGCTCATTGATCATTAATTTGACTATAATATTTAGGTCATTTTTAAGGACAAATTTATCGATAATTGCATTTTTGCATAGACTAATATTGACAAATTAATCTTCATGAGACCTAATTTTCATAAGTTTCTGGGGTAGTGACATTAATGTGTAACTAACGTGGAAGAACCACATATTCAATACGTCATAATCTCTTACGATAAAATAAAAATTCAAAAAGTAACTATTTTAACCAACAACTTTACCATTTCAATGATGTATTTACCAATTCGTAAAATTGAAGGACTATTTTGACCAATAATTATAATTTGGAGGAATAATATGCCTATTCACTCCTACATTTATCTTTACATATTTTGTTACATGATAATGTTTACATTACAATCTTTGGACTAATAGTGAAGTATAATTATTTATAATTATAGGAGGTAGGTCCCCTTTTACATGGTATCCACGATCTTATGTTGATCAAGTTCCAATGGCAGACATGATGGAAACTCCCTGGAAGAACATACATACATGGTTGCTACTCAATAATCTTCTCTTATGGTCAAGCAATTGACATTTCCAACATAAGTTGTTTGGATTTAACATTTTTTTTTTCTTATGATTGGTGTGAAGAACAATGGACCTTATGATGGATCAAATTTTGTGTTAGTGTTTTGGTGCTCTATTGAAACAATTGATAGAATTTAATATTAATCCTCACAAAATTGATAAAAATTTAATCTGACTTTTAACCATTTTAACATGTTGCAAAATGTAATTTGTGTATAGGTGCTCAATAAATCTAGAGCTATTTCCTCCTTTGAATTGGGATATTTGATCTATATGAAAATTACAAATTTAGTAAGTTATATTTGTATAGTTTCCACATTTGGAATGTACAATACACTACTACCTATTGACATTGTGTGGTGGTGCAGGGACTACGTGGCTACAAAGTTTGTTGGTGGACTGGTTGTTGCATGTCATCAAGTGTATTTGATTGATTTTAGGAAATATGATTGGCGTTTGCTTATTCTATTTCAGAGGTGTTGAGCATAACTAACTAACGTTATGCAGTTGTAATGTATCTACGCGCAAATATCATAGCCGCCACAAAACTCTATCCATATATGTTAGACCCAATTTCAACTACCGTAATAAGAATATTCAAACACCCTCCAAAAAGTCAAAACTACTTTCCTTTTGTTAGAAGCAAAAATGTATCCGTGTATATCAACTTTATGTATTTATTTATATTTATCTTTTTTTAACAAATACTATTATCAACATTGAGCATAACACTAATATTCTTTTGTCAAAATGGACTCGTGGGAGGATGTGAATGGAATCAAATTTGCATTGACCCATAAAAGTCTTCCATGCCATTGCAACAATATAAATATGTCCTCCTTTACAATTCCCATATATACCAAGTTTTATTTCAAGGCTTCATTCAATTGCCATAGTCAAAAGTTGTGTTTTTTTTTTTGAAAGAAAGAGAATTAAGCAATGGAAGGATTGATACCATATCTTATTCATGCAATCAAGAAGCAGAGGCCTCATCACCACAGCTTCACGAGGAGTTTCTCCCATTCTGAGAGCACAAACCGTAGCTACCACTTGCTATTGGATTCTGGCTCCATCACAGGATCTTCTCACAGAAGAACAAGGTCTGATTTTCAGCAACCCACAACTGAATTCTTAGAGCACAGATTTGGTGTTGATGGAGTTTTGGTTAGCCCCAAAGGCATCACTGCGACAGCTTCTACCACTGCCAATGTTACTACTGTTTCTCATGCTACCCAACTACCCTCAAAGAATATCAACAGCATTCGCAATCACAAATGATATAACATCATTGGGGATAAGAGGATGTTCAAATTTCCTTGTTTTTTAAGAAACAATATTTGGAACTTTTAGATTTTTTATGTCTCTTCTCAGGTTTCATTCATTTGTTTAAGATGAGGGGCAAATCTCATCTGTCATTGTTGTGTATAGTGTATACTTTTGATCTTGTAATTTGTAAGCTTTTATTTAGGGGATTAACTGTAATGAATACAAACTTTTATTTATGTGCTATAATGAAGATTAAGTTAAAAGATTTTAAGAGAAACAATTATCTTTTCTTTAATTACATGTCTAGAATTATGGATTACTACTACTCATATAAGGGTTCACTTCTTCCAACAAATGTGTGCTTCATTATTTATTTCAGTTGCTCGGTATTTTTGTTATAAAGTTGTATCTGTTAACAAAGATCACAAGTACCATTTCAAAAATGAAAACGCTTTAACAAAGAATTGGATTTTTTTTAAGTTTAAGCTAGAATAATGTTATGCTCACTTTTTTTTTCTCATACATACCTCTCTCTACACTAGCTTATTTGTAAGATTTGGTAAAACAAAAGGCTTATTAGTAAAGGGTTACTCTACATCCACTTTCTATTTAGAATATATATAATATTAAATTTGAGGTACAAATTATGATGTTTACACTTCGGTAGTATATTCTTAGTCATATATATTGTGCATTAATGATTAAATAAGTTACCCATAAAATCAACCATGTATTAAGACTTTCATGTGATTTGTGGATATGTATCTAATTTATGATTAAAAAAAAGGAGAGAATAATTGGATGAATACAGGAGTATATGTTTAAGCAAAAAATGTGTAATATAAGTATCAATTCAAGAACATGCAAAATGATCGAAAGCACAGGTCTTACTAATAGAAATCGTCCGTCAAAATAAAGTAAAAAAAATTCAATTCAGGGACATGTATATCTTGGAAACGACTCAGGAGAAAGATAAATTAGGTGGATGAGGGGGGAAAAAGAACGTAGGAATAAACAGACATTACTCTAGAAATTGTCCATATACTAAAATGTAGACGTTCTAGGAAAGCATAGTAAAACAAGCTTTGTAGTTGCAACTTGCATGATCCTCAATGAAGCCAAGAGTTATTCCGGCTTAAAACATTGGATCCTGTTAAGCTATTTGCAAAAATTGATAGCTTTCTTCAAGAGACCCAATAGGCAATAGCTATGCTGAATTTAACAATGACTAGATATAAGCGATTTGGCAGCTCAAGTGCAACACATGCCATAAAACTAAAACAAGTAAACTAGAAAGATAGACAAAAAAAAAATGAAAATTGGTAATCTCTGGAAATTGTCCAACATGCTACGTGTTAAAATAACGATTTCTGAAAACAACCATAACAAGTTTTACCAAATACTGGCTACACTTCGATATTATGAAGCCAAGAGTGCTTCCAGCTTGGCAATCTGATCATCCTCATTCTTTGCAATGGGATCCTTGTTAACCTCTTGATATAAATCATGTTTCCATTTCTCTGTTCGAGTCTTACTAGGAGGAATACCCTGGCTTCCATTAAATTTATCTCTTCCTCTGTAATTGCTATTGCTTCCACTTTCCCCGTACCTTACTCTTGATGAAAAGGCATCCCTCCTAGCTTCTATCTTGTTGGGTATCCTGTCCTCTGCAATTTGCTTCTCAGGTCTACCCAGATGGTTAGGGTTGCTGCTTCTTTCCTCCTTTCTTTCATTCCTTTCTGGTGGGTGGTCAGTATGGCTTGACTTTACCACCGTCACAGCTGGATTAGCCTCTCCTGAATCCACTGGAATCTTCTTCTCCCTAAATGCTGGCCTTTTCCTTATAGAAGGTGTTGGATTGTCTTTCCTTTCTGGAAAACTGTCTCTTCTCTGAAAATTATCATGCAGTTTAGCCAGTGATTTCTCATCTCTTCGCTCTCTACTCTGACTTGTTTCCACCCGTTGATTATTCTCTTTACTTTGAGTATAGGCTTTTCCTGCATGGAATTGAAGTATTATGGGCTTGAGTGTATTGAGTCAATCTACAAACCATCCATAGACAATAAAAATGAAGGAAAAGAATATATATATGTTCAACATAAAAATAAGGAAACTCACCACCAGCTTCCCTTTGACCAGTGTTTCGACCAACCTGCACATTAATGTCCCGTTCATCATGCTGTTATAAAAACTAGGGGTGGCCAGAACGGGTCGATCTCGCCCGCCTGGGCCATTTGATCTGCTATTTTATGCGGGGTGAGTTGATGTTTTGAACTCAACCACTCAAGTCGGCCCGCACTATTTAACACACTGAAAAAACAGGGTGAGATATGTTGACACATTGGGTCAGTTTTTGGAGAGAGAAAAAACTTTTCCAAGTTTTATTTGTTATTTAACTTATTACTTTTTGCGGCCCTTTTTTTTAAAAAATTATCTGTAAGTGCCCACAACAATATGTCCCATTACTTACTAAACCAATAAACTACGGCCTTATTTTAATAGTTCTTTCCTCCTGCCACTCCAACTGTGTTGTGCTGCTCGACAGCGGGTTTACAGTTTTCCACCGTATTTGTGTGCTCTTCATTCTAGTTAAGGTTAGTTACATTCTGGTTTTTATCATGCGTTTTATTTTTTGGTTCAATTTCCTTTTGTTTTAGTATTCCTTCTGGTTTTGTTTTGGTACTCCTTCTGGTTTTGTTTTGTTTTGGTCTTCGTAGTTCTGGTGTTATGCATTTTGCACTTTTTGTTGCTATGAATATTAATTAGATTTCTGGCTACCGTATCTTTAATGTTGCTTCTTGTTCAAACAGAAAAGAGGGAAAAATAGCTTATTCATTATTAGGACCTGCATCACACTACCATGTCTTTAATGTTGCTTCTTGTTCAAACAGAAAAGATGGGAAAAAAGCTTATTCATTTTTAGGACCTGAATCACGTGCTTGAAACCTGCATTTCATTTTTCAACTTCAAGAAATTAAAATGAAAAGGATGTTATGTAGTTGTCAAACTGATTTGGCTTTTCGTGCGTCCATCTTGTACCTTTTTTATTAAGTTATATTGAGTTGATTTACATTTTAAAAACTATTCTGGTTCTTGATTATGTTTTGGTCTTTGGGGTGTTGTAGTTGCATTTCCATCACGTGTTGTTTTCTTCTGCTTTTCATATATATTTTCTAAATTGTTACTTAGTTTTAATAGATGCGTATCTGATAGCTATAAATGGATTCACAAGCTGTTGGTAATTAATTTGTGAACGAAGTTAATGTGAAAATTTTGGGAGTTAGGACTAAAACTATTCAAGGTGATGAACCACCTCAAAAGTAAAAGGGCCAAAATTACTAATGCAGATAAGTTTTTACTAAATTAGGGATTGATAGTAACAGAATTGGAAGGGCAAGGTGTAATGGTTGTGGATAGGGGTCGGAATAGGCTACGCTGAGCTAGGCTTTGCTAGACATGAGTCTGACATGTCAAAAAATTCAAGGCCTGTGGCCTGTCATAGGCTTACTTTTTAGGCTTGAGTCTAACCTTGATAGAAGCCTGATATAGCTTGTTAGCCTACTTAAAAGCCTATTTCATTTTAGCATTTTTTAATAAGTAATCAAACATATTTTTAAATAAATTAACAAGTTAATATGCCAATGAAATCAAGTTCTATTTTGATATTTAATATCACATTTTGAAGAATATGACTTTATACTTAAATTATATTTTATAATAATACATTTAAATATGTCAAAAATAAATGAGGTTAGTATACGTCAATTACTAAAAGTTGAATATATAGCAAAAAGATCAAAATTTAATATAATAATTATAGTACAAAAAAAATATTATTTATATTTATTTAAATAGGCCGGCCTAAAATGCTTATTATGTGGCCTATAGCCTGACCTTTTTAACTAAATAGACTTTTTTAGAAGCCTTGGCCTTATTGTTTAAGAAAAAAAGTTTGGCCTGGACCTGACATAGGCCCCTGTCGATCGGCCTATCCTATTCCCATCCCTAGTTGTGAATAGGTGTATAGGTTAGGTGGTTGGAACCATGTCTCTAAACCATCATATGAAACAGTGCAAGTAGGTCAAATATGTTGATGTTGGTCGTGAAATGTATTGAAAAAAAATTATGTGTATTTTTGTGTGTGCCTAAATGATTTGGATTTGTTGTTGCGACCACACAAGAATATATTATAATGTGAGAACAAATTCCAATTGTTTGCTATTTTGATTTTTTTTCTACAGTTTGTATAATTTATGCTATATTTTTTTTTTTTTTTTGCAAAGGCATATCATTTATACTATACATAACACAAAGACTCAATAACTAGTTGTGAGTCTTGTGACTAACAGGTGAGATGGTGAAAAATGGCAGCAAGAGTGAGAGAAGAGAAGCCCAAACAGTGTTCTCGTGTCTATTAATTGCTTCCTAAAATACTCCAACCAAAAAGTCATAACTTCTAAATTAAGGGTTTGTTTTGGAATTTTTTTTCTCGCATTCTGAGGTTTGGTGCTATAACATCTGCAACAGCTATTATTTTGGCTTCTACACTTAATTGAGTTTTGGCTTGATGCACTTGCCTAAGAGCATAAAAGGGGATAAACAACATCCAATCTTATTAGAGATATAAATTTCAGGTTGTATTATGCACTGCATTATTTTCAGTTTTACTAGTATAAAGCTTGTACTCTTAGGCCTGTATTCTGTCATAACTGACTCAATTACTTAGCCTCAATATAAATACTAAGATTCTAATGAACTCCGTTCACATTCTCTATGAGATTAATGCTTCACTCTTTGAGTTTGTAACAAATCTAATACAAGTGAAAATGCAGATTTGAATATAATTAGGCGCAGAACTTGGTCCATATGTAAAACAGAATTGGTATAACCTGATAATAAGAGCGAGATCTTGGTGGTTGAGACAAATGTTTGGAGGGGTCAGAGTGATCATTTGGATTTGATTTCTTGGTAGAAGCATCGTTAGGATCTTGCTTAGAATGGTGTGGCAGTGGTAGGTTTCTCTTTTTATGATCTCCTCCTCTTCCTCCTCCATCATTTGTGGTCACTCTCTCCCTTTCTCTTTCTCTTTCTCTTTCTCTATCTCTATCTCTTCTATATCTCTTGGGGCTAAAATCAACATCGCCGGAATCAAAATTCAAGAAATCGAAATCATATAATTGAATTGGAACTAGAACTACGAGATTACAGTTTGAAGTAAATAGAGAATGAGACAATGCAATGCAATGCAATACAAAGCATTCAATTACTCGTGAAAACGAAACAGATATTAAAAATAGGCATAGAGATTATTATTATTATTATAATTATAATTACCTAGGTTCTCGTCGATCGAAGTTAGAATGGCGACGCTTGGAATCGGAGTCTCGGGGAGACATGATGATTTAGGGTTTTGCAGCAAAATCTCAATCTTCGGCAACACTTTTGGGATTACAGGCTAAGTTTCTTTCCATTTCCACCTACGTGTCGCGGTCACTATCCGAGCCCTTCTTCGGGCTGCAACACAGTTTTAAAGCACTTTCTTTTTTTTCTTTTTTTTTTGCAATTAGTAAAATGTTTTTAACTAATTAAAGTCTGAAAAATCAAAATACTTGCTTGTCCCAAACACAAAACTTACATTAGCCTTAGCCCGTTCGTCCGCTTTCTTATTTCAGTAACATGTGTAAATTATAAATTATAAATTATATTTTTATGTGTAATTTTGAATTTGTTTGAGTCAAATTTAATGGATGTATAATACCTTTGTTATTTTTTTTTTTCGTATAACCTTTAAATCTTTTGTTGTCTTGATTAATTAACTTGATATAAGCAAATTGTTTTTTTAAAGGAAAAATTACAAAAAAAAACTTAAATAATAGACTTAGGACTATATTCTTCTACAATCATTATCAAAGAGAATCAATAAATTAGGAGTTGAGTAGGTAGTTCGACAATACTAAAATATCTTTTATGAATAAGGTTCGCAAAATTTTCTATGCATCAACTAATTTTACGATAGATGCACTTAATTATATAGTTTCATTTCTAATGATACACAAAATAGATGATTTCTTTAAGAAGAGACATAAGATAAAGATTATCGATTTTTCTTGACCAAATCATATTGACCACGTTAAGAATATCAATTTCCACCAAAATAATAGTCAAATTATAAGTCATGACAATACCAAGAACTAGTCCCTAAAGTTCAACTAACATAGAGGTAACTCGATTTAGATTGCAAAAAAACCTAGGAGTATAAACTCATCTATCATAACTGTTAAGTCATCCACAAGTAATCATATATGTTATGTCGTAATAAAAACCATCAATATTTAATTTGAAATGATTACCATTATAAAGATATTACTTATCATTAATCTTCATTTTCTGATCCTTTATAAAGGAATGAGATATGAGATAAAGACATTGATAAATAAAAAAACTATCTATTAAAATATTGCATAAATTACTCATGATGAACTAGTGTTCCCATAAAACTATTTGAGTAGTAGTAAGCAAATTGTTTTTGTTATATCCTTTATTTATTGCAGGCATGCAGTTATGAGTTTTGGTTATTTAATTTTCAGAAACTATGTGGGTTAAACCTCAATGTCATTGATAAAATAAGTTTATAATTTGAATATAAGTTGCTTTCATTTCATTATTACTAATATTAGACATGTATTTTGATTTTCGGTGTAAACGTAAAACGTAAGCTGTATCAATTGTGATTGTTATTTGACTATCGATGTAATGATTAATTAAATAGAGACGACAATAAGTAAATATATTGCAAATTACTTTCACATTAAAGCATCTATTTATCATTCAAACTTCACTTACAAAATTTTTAATTAAATTATTAGTAACAGATTAAATATTGATATTTTGCATCAAAAATATATTAAACAACATTCCTTTCATAGAATTATGGATAAATTATCATAATGAGGTAACTAATTAATCGTGTGTAATTTACTATCTCTCACATTAATTAATAATATTTTACAAATTTTTAAATGTAATTCACTAATGACAATGATAGATTCAACTCCTCTCCATGAGGATAGCAAAACATGCCTATCCATTGGAACAAGCAATTTGTTTTTAGATAAAAAAATATTTATTATGTCCTTAGATAAAAAAAAAATTAAAACAAAAAACTATATATCATACAATGAAAAATTGTATAATTTTATTTTAATATAAAAATTATATAACTTTATTAAATATTTATTTAACTTTTATATTATTTGCTTTCTTATCGTTAATCTTAGCCTAGTCAAGTCAACTCATGAGAATTATTTCAATTCTTAGAATGTTTTTTCCAAACATAATTTGAACATGATAAACATTATTTCATACAATTTTTTTTAAGGAAAAGTGAATTCAACAATAGTTCGATAAATAATACATAGAGTGTGTTTTGGCAAAGTTCAGTTGTATTATGATAAATATTTTTTTTTATATAGAGATTAAAACAGCCAATTATTGGATCTAAGTAATTTCTACCGATCATACGATTAATCAAGTTCGATTGAACAATTGGTTATCAGTCTAAGTTATCCATAAAACTCACACAATTAATCTACTTCGATTCAATAGTTGGTTCTTTGATTTAAGTTGTTCCTACCACTTACATAATTAATCTTGTTCAATTTAAAGGTCGGTTCTCTGAACTAAGTTGTTTGTAACACTCATACGATTAATTCTATTTGATCGAACAATCGGTTTTTTGATCTTAGTTGACAATCGCATTATGACACATGAAATTTTTCGTGGTCTTTAGTAATAGAAAACAAGTGAACCCTAGTTCACACTATGATTCATAAATTTTTAATGGATATACTGGAATATTATGTGTTGAACCAATCTTTTGTGGTATTTAGTATAAGATTGTAATTGAACATTAATTCGCACTATGACACATTAAATTTTTTGTGGTTATTGATACTAAAGATCACATAAGATTTTGATTCAACATAAAAGATTTCTTGTATCATAATACAAATTAAGATTCACTTATTATCACATGAATGTTATAGACAACTTAAATAAGATGACCGACCATTTTGTCAAACTTGATTAGTCATATAAATGATACATATAACTTAGATTGGAGAGGTGATTGTTATATTAAATTGGATTAGTCATATGAGTATTACAAACAACTTAGATCGAATAACTACCTTTAAGAATATTAATTGTGACAGCGGTAAGAACAACTTAGATCAAATAAAAAATATATAGTTGAATCAAAGTGGACTAGTCATATGAGTATTACCAGTCAACTTAGACTAGAGAGCCATATTTTAACAAAATTAATTGTGAGAGGAGTAGGGATAACTTATATCAAAGAACCAACAGTTGAATCGACAAACCGACATTTGAATCATATTGAATTAGTCTTATGAACGGTACAAACTATTTAAAAAATAAATTTGTACCAAACTTTGCAATTGCAAATACACTATTTGTGTTATTTTTTTAAGCCGTTAAGCATTTAAAGCTTAAAAATTTTATAGGATAATGTTTATAATATTCTAAACATGTTTAAAAAAAACATTAAAAAAATAAAATTATTCGCATAACTTAATTTGCCATAAGACTAAAATTATTGACAAAGAAACCATTATGTGAAGACTAAATAAATATATAATAAAATTATACATTTATATTTCAAAAAATATATATATAATTTTCCGTATAATGATCTATAGAAAAAATTTATTTGTTACATATATAACAAATTGATTGTTGTATTGGTTGGTCTTGCTTAGATGTCTTTTGGAAATGGGTCCGATCCTTTGTAAGATGTAAGATTTTTTGAACATATGTTGTTTTTCCAGAGTGAATTTGTCAATAATTAACGGCAATGGATCAATGTTGAAATAATATAAAGTATCTATAATTTAAATTACAGTTGTCCAAATGTAATTGATGTATGGTATTTTACCCATAATTCTTTAATAGACAATTTAGACTTCACCATTAAAGAAAAACTCTTTAGATATGAATATGATATTATAGAGACAGAATATAGTATAAATGATTAATTTGATGCGTAATATAATAATATAAAGGCCGACCTAGCTGGAGAGGAGAACCCAAATTATTGTAAGTTCAAACAACAACATAAAAACAAAAACGAATTTAGAGTTTTTCGCAGAGTCGGGCCGTCCAGACCATTTGCCATACATATATAGTTTCATTACTTAGTGTCTGTCACAATACAAGTGAGTGTAGTGCCTTTTATTTAATCCAACCAAACTGTGTACTAATACAATACACAATACAATTAGCTTGCGTTTGTCTAAATGCAATCTATATATGATGTAACCTCCATCAACACACGTCACTTTATGCTTCATAAAATCTCTGATTTTGGGGGGGCAAAAATGAGTTGTAACTCACTAAACACTGTTGATTGAATTTGATGGTGAAACACTCGTCATTTGCACTCACATGGATGACATATATAATCGACGGTGTTCACTTTTTATCAACACCAACTTCAATTTACGTCACAATATATACAATTCAAATTTACTAAATTAAAATTGACGAATTTGTGAATAAACTCACAACATTTAAACTAATAGTTTAAAACTACAGAATGTTTACAACGGCGACCAAGTCTATGTATGTAATAAAATTAAAGTGTCTCGTATATATATGTAATCAGATATATAATATTGATGACTTCAAATTTATTTATTGAATATACATTGGATTGAAGTTTATATGTAAACTTAAATCAAACGAGTATCACAACAAAAAAAGAAATTAAAACGTTGCATCAAGACGACTAGAAAAAATATTACACTCAAATGTCAAAATCACAATTAAAATGATAAAAATAATTAAATACATATAAAAATTGCTACTTATTTAAATAAATAAAAAACAGATCAAATAGAAAAAAAAAAGTCTAAAATCACCTCAATAATAGACGAAGAAGAAAAATTACTAAGAAAAAAAGGAGATGAGCAACACTCGAAAACTAGGTTTGGTTGATAGTCGATTAAACATTTAATTAAATAGTTTAATTTTTATGTATTTTGTGTAAAATTTATTAGATTGATTGATAATTGATATGATAGTACAATAAAAACATTAATATATAATATCTCAAAATTATATAAAAATAAGTGAAACAAAATATAAATTATTTTATAAGTGTTCATGAGTTTTAAAATTCTGTTTATTTTAAATTGAAATACTATTTTCTCACCTTACATTTTATCTATCGAGAAAAAACTATAAAAAATCGAAAATGATTTACATGACATCATCGAAGTTCAATTAATATTTGACAATAGTACTCATTATAATTTACACATACATGAGAGAGTAATGTGTGATAATTCACAATTAAAAGAAAAAATTATCCGATATTTTTCCCTCTCTTTAGATAGTCGGAGATTATACATTACTATCTCGCGATTACATTTATATATGAGAGGATCAATTCCCAATGAATGTATGCTTGTGTTTTCAACCAGTTAAATATTTCTTGTAAGATGTCCTGTGTGATCCTTCATTGAATTCTTCTATAGTTCTATTTTTGTTAAACAAGTACCAAGATTTGCTTAAGTAATGTCCGGACAGGTGACAAGAGATAAGTTATGCTATTTATTTTTTCATCTTAATTAACTAAATTAGATTAAATAAAATTCAAAATTAAGTTGTATTTGTTATAATGATTTTAAAATTACTTTTCTTGGAATACATATCAAATTTATTAAATTATAATAAATACCCAATTTAAATTTCAATTAAACTTTGACATATGCAATTTTAAACATATTATATTTTTTACTAAATTTTAAATATATTATGTTTAATAGTAAAAAGTCAACAAAAATTCATATATTAAATATATATTATATTTATGGGTTAAATAGATTTTTGGTCCAATAAATATATTATATTTCATTTTTAGTTATTTTAATTTTTTCTTTAAACAATAATCCATCAAATATTATCTTTTAAAAAATTTGATTTCTACTTTTAAATCAATTCATATGCATTGTCTTAATTATTTAACGATGTTTTACTAGAATGTATTGAATGAATCTTTAAACTCTAATTTAATTAACAAATATCGATATTGTTAAATTTTAGATCTCGTCTTGACTTCAAACTCACATTATGCATTGTGTAAGTTAATTATGATATCAATTATCTTTTTAAAAAAAAAAATGTTATTGAATGAGTATATATACCTATAAGTGCATAAATATATATTACATATAACTAATTAATGCTAGTAGCGTAACTCTTAGTGTGTGGTAAGTCTGTGAATGCATAATGTATAATTAGTATAGGAGTCTCGTATGTTGCACGTGATAGGTTGTATATATGATATTAATTTTTAAATTTAGAATTAGATTTTATATAAATTTTAATTCACAAAAGAATCATAAATGGATTTTTTTTATAAATATTTCACCTTTAAAAAATCTACACCTAATTGCCCTATTTTAAAAAAGAAGTATCAAAATGTTCAATTTTTCAAACCTAATACACGATCGCAAGGTCAGGGTACGCTGAACTGAAGGAAAAAATTTGTATTTCAATAGAAGGTCCATCTTGGGGATGCAACCATGGATTGACATTAATTTTATTTTATTTCATTTTATTAAATTGATTATTTAATAACTTTAAAATAATTAAAATATTTTAAAAAAATCAAAATACTATTATTAAATAATAATAATAATAATAAATAATAACAATAATAAATAATAAAAATAATAATAAATAATAATAATAAATAATAAAAATAATAAATAGCAATAAATAAAATTATATTATAAATTTTAAAGAAATTACATTAAAATAAAAGAAAAAATACATCAATTGAGTAGATGTGTCACAAGTGTTATATCATTTTAGCAACTCCCTCTTATTTTGTAAATACATTTAAATTATTTTAACAAGTATGATGTTTTGCATATAAATTTTCAAATTCAATTCAAATTATCATCAATGTAATGCCTCGTATAGATATCATGGTAGTTGTTTGAATTTATCTGTAAAATAGAAGGTAGTTGTTAAAATGATAACATTGTTATGTACTCAAAATTGATGTATTTTTTCTTTTATTTTAATGTAATTTCTTTGAAATTTATAATATAATTTGA
>JBBPBT010000517.1:3442555-3455156 GCA_037974875.1 Cicer bijugum
TAATTAAGTTGAGTTTGATGTCCTTCGTATGTCCTAAAATAATTATTGCATTTAATCATTTAACATATACTAATAATAAATAAAAAAGAGAAACATAATTTTACTAAATTATCTTTATAAATCAAATGTTGATTTCAATTGTTATAAATATAAGATAGAGAAATAATAAATTAAAAGTGATACATATAATATTCATTAAATAATATAATTAATAAAAATAATTAATATTATATTAAAAATTAAAAACTACAATTACAAATTCGTGTAAAGAAAAACATTATTATAAGACAAAAGAGTTATTATTGTAGAATTTCAAAAGTCATAGTCGACCATAGACAACATGAGATATTTAGAGAACCTAGACAATGTCTTTATACCATATAGTATGTACGTAGTCCTCGTAATTAACATTATACCGAGTTAGCTTTGAAATTTTATATATTCCATTCCTCGTCATAACTCTTTCTGTCAATTTCCAATAATGTCGTGTGTAAACAAATTTTGTAATCACAAGCAAACAACATTGGCCTTTTTTATTTCCATCTCATGCCACAGCTACTAATAGGTTTAATATGAAGAGGACTACTATTCCCTTAGTCTCAACTATCGTTTTGCTCATTTCACTTTTATATTTATATATATATCATAAATACATAATTTTTTTAAAGAAAAAAGTTACAGTACAATGACATCATATATTAAAATTGATATCACAAATATGTTGACAACCAATGAAGTAGAAGGAATACTATATAGATAGTGGTAAAAGTCATTGCAAACACAACGTACCAGTAAATTTAACCAATGTTAATAAATCTATCAACACATATATTGACTACTATATGAATATGAGATATGTAGAATTGTATTTGTGATATTATATATATATATATATATATATATATATCATAAAATCTAAGACTTTAGAATAATAATATATAATATTAATTATATAGTATAATTGAAAAAAGGAATTAATACTATATTAGAAAAATTGAAATCACATTTTATTTTACAATAATTTTTTTTTTAAGTAAAATTTACTGTGAGAAGGAGGGAGTATTATATAAAGAGTAACTTTTCTTCTACAATTGGTTGTTTAGAGACTATACACGCATTCATCAACTTGGTCCATATATATATATAAGCATAGAATAGCTAGTTGACTTTGAGTGCAATGCTTTTATTAGATGGAGAGAGGGTGAGCCTTTAACGTCCCTATTTTAAGTATGAACCTACGTGTTTTAATCATGCAATAATAAAATATAGAAGGTACATCCTAAGTTATTTACTCCATTATGAATCCAAATGCTTGAAGGAAAAATAAGATCATATATTATATATAGCTATAGCAAGTTCGAGTATAGTGCTTAGTTTAGCATAATCCCAATTTAATGGCCTTGATATATATTGATTATTCAACAGCCATTGTTAATTACTTAGATTTCTAAGCTATTACCTCATTTGGTTTGAGTTATTTAATTGTGGTAATTAATTATTATTAAAGGAAAAAAAATGGTGCACTCCAATCTTTTCCTTCCACACAGTTGAAAGCTATTACTTTTGATATCAATCTTAATATAATATATAAATTTGTAGCTGGTGGCAATCGAATCTACTCTTAATAGAGAAATTAATTAACACTTTCACATTGTAATATTGAGTATTTAAGTTTGTTGGTTAGCTTTGGGGACTTAGCTAGCTAGTGGAATTGGTAAGGAACAAAAGTAGGTGAAAACTAGCAATCAAATCAAGAAATAATAATTAGTTACATAGAATTAGAGGATAAACTATATATACTAGGTGTGGGGACCAATCCGATTTGACAATATTGTATCTTATATTAATATTGCATCTAATTTTGATCCTTACATTTATTTTAATTTAAGAAAAAATATTAAATAAAGGAAAACTTAATCTATACATAACGTGGTAACTAATCAAGTGATATATATATATATAAAGAAATTCTAATTTACATTTATTAATTTTTATTTTTGGTCTCTCACCTTTCAATGTTCCTTGATTTAGTCAATTTAAATGTGTTTTTTTAATTAAAATATATATTTAAATTAGTTATTTTAAATGCGTTAATGAGAGATTTTTTAAAATGTGAGTGGAAGAAGAAGAAATTAGTAGTCCAATCACTGACTCAGTAGCCCAAATCGACAATTAATTTATTTAAGTTCTGTATATGAAGTTATTGTTGCCTTTCATACCCCCCAATTAGACTTCTATTCCCCATTTTCTTAAAAATTCACTTTTAACCTTCATAAATACATTGACCTCAGCAGTAAAAAAATTTACCTCAAAAACTAACCTTCGTTGAAATTTCCGGTAAGCACTTTTCTTAAATGAAATTTCCGGTAGTTACCGGAAATTTGCAAGTTGAAATTTCCGGTAGTTATAAATTACATATCGGAAATTCGAAATTTCCGGGAGCTACCGGAAATTTCAAATTTCCCGTAGTTTGTTTTGTGTACGGGAAATTTGGGTGTTTGAAATTTCCAGTAGTCAATCCGGAAATTTCAAATATCCGATAGTTTAATTTTTTTTTTTTAAATTTTTTTTTAATCTGTTTGTTATTGTATTTTTTTTTTTGAAATAGGGATGGAAAACGCACAACCAGTATTTATAGATTTAACTGAAGCATTTACAACTGATCAAATTTTTGAGTCACGAGAAGCTGTCATCTCATGGACAAGAAAGATAGGTCGACAAAATCGAGTAGCTGTTATCATTACTCGATCAGACGTAGAGACTGAAAAGAGAGGAAGAAAGTCAAAATTAATTCTTGGTTGTGATAGAGGTGGAGAATATAAGTCAAATAAAAATGACACAGGTACTTCAACTAAAAAGTGTGGATGTCCGTTTAAACTTAGATCGAGACCACTGAAAAATGATGAATGATGAATTATTAATTTAATTTGTGGACTTCACAACCATGAGTTAGTAGCTACTTTTGAAAATAATGCATTTATGGGACGCTTAACAGAAGAAGATAAGAAACATGTTGACGAGTTGACAAAATATCACGTTGCACCGAGACACATCTTGTCATATTTGAGAGATCATGATACAGAGAATGTGACTAGTATCTATCAAATTTACAAGCGACGAAGTACATACAGGAAGAATTTGATGGGACCTAGAACTGATATGCAACATTTGTTGAAGTTACTTGAAGCTGAGAAATATACTTGTTGGAGTAGGACTCATGAGGACTCCAACATTGTGAGGGATATATTTTGGACGCACCCAGATTCCATAACTTTGTTGAACATGTTCCCTCTTGTACTGATTATGGATAGTACCTATAAAACCAACAAGTATAGGTTACTGTTGTTTGAAATTGTTGGTGTAACTTCAACTGGGTTGACATTTAATGTTGCATTTGCTTATATGGATTTTGAACGTCAAGACAACTTTTGGTGGGCATTGGAGAAGTTAAAAGAGTTGTTTCTTTCAAACACGTCATTTCCTCAGGTGATTGTCATTGACAGAGAACTTGCTTTAATGAATGCAATTAAATTTGTATTTCCATCTTCAACAAATTTACTTTGCCAACTTCATATTAACAAAAATGTTAGAGCCAAATGCAAACAGTAAATATTAAATAGAGACATGCAAGAACCCATTCTTGAGTTGTGGAGTAAAATTGTTTATTGTTCTGAAGAGAATGAGTACGAGGTACTTTTGCAGATATTTGAGCAAGCATGTGTCGATAATATTATGTTTTTTGACTACGTCCGAGACACATGGTTGAATCCTCATAAGGAAAGATTTGTTGAAGCTTGGACCAATCGAGTATTGCATCTAGGAAATACTACGACTAATAGGTATGTCATTAAAACTTCATATTCTGTATTTTATTTTATATATGATATATGATTAATCGAATATTTTTTTTTTAAAATATTAGGGTTGAGTCTGCTCATTGGTCATTAAAGAGATTTTTGGAACACAGTAAAGGAGATTTTTGTAAGGCATGGAATAGTATGAATGACATGTTGAAGTATCAAATTATTAAGATCAAAGGTTCATTTGAGACAAGTAAGGGTCGCAAAGAGCATATACACAACAATCCATTCTTTAAGGAATTGACTTGGGTGGTATCTAGGAAAGCCTTAGGTAATATTGTTGAAGAATACAAGAGAGTCAGTTATGTCGGTAATGATAAAGATGTGTGTTGTTGTATACTTAGAAAGACTCATGGATTACCTTGTGCGTGTGAGTTAACACGATACAAGATGGAAGGCGTTCCAATCCCATTAGATGCTGTTCATATACATTGGAGGAAATTAACCTTGAATAGTGATCAAGAGGATGAACAGTTGACAAATGATTCAGAGTTGCACATTACATCGGAGATGAATATAATTTGGAAAACATGGAAAACACTTAATGTTGCTGGAAGAAGGGCATTAAAGAGCAAGTTGCGTGAAATAGCATATCCGGAGACAACATCAATCTGTGCACCAGTGGATAAAATCAAAACAAAAGGTGGTGTTAAGAAAAAAGGCAATAAGCCGAAGGGATATGACGTATATCGCGACCCATCATACTTTGAGCATGTTGATAATCAAGTCTCCCAACAAGCATCCAAACAATTCTCCCATCAAGCATCCAAACAAGTCTCCCATCAAACATCCAAACAAGTCTCCCATCAGGTTAAAAAATATTTCCACGAGTTTCCTTCTTTAATTCATCCATATATTGAAGACATAGTTAATGTTAAAGCAGATGGAAACTGTGGATATCGTGCTATTGCTGCTTTACTTGGTCATGGTGAAGAATCCTGGAGCATTATACGTCGACAGTTGTATACAGAGATTAAATCCAAACCAGATTTGTATGCTGCATTATTCAAGGAACGGTTGCAAGAAGTGACAGAGTCTTTACTTGTAACTGATTTGGAAAACCAAGGTCACGAGAAGTGGATGACCATTCCTGATATGGGTTACGTGATAGCAACAAAATATAATCTCGTTCTTGTTACATTAGCAAAAACGTTTTGTTTGACTTTTTTCCCATTGAGGGGTGCACATAATGGAGATTTGTCACGTGATCGTGTTATCAACATTGGTTTTGTTAACGAAAATCATTGGGTTCAAGTTAAATTGAAATCTGCATGTTCGTTACCTCCACTTGCATGGCATTGGAAGAAGCATCGTAGCGATGAGTCTACATCATGGATTGTCGCTTATGCAGGACGTCTACAACATTGGGGTTCTTTAGATTTAGAAAATAATTCAGATTATATGTCTTTGGCAGATGATTGACACTTTTGAGTTGTATGTTGTTTTAAATGATATGATTGACACTTTTGAGTTGTAATTTGTTTTAAATGATATGATTGACACTTTTGAGTTGTAATTTGTTTTAAATGATATGATTGACACTTTAAATTGTATGTTGTTTGAAATTTAATGTTGCGAATAATAAGTCTCAATAATACATAAGTCGATAATAATATCTCTGAATAATAAATAAGTCGCTAATTAATTAAGTCTGAATAAGTCGCTAACAAAATAAGTCTGAATAACAAATAACTCGCGAATAATAACATACATCGCTAACAAAATAAGTGTACTAATAACAAAATAAGTCTACTGATACTACTGATACAAAACATGAGTCTACTGATACAAAATAAGTCTACTAATACTACTAATAATCTCCTCCTCTAGAAATGTGTAAAGCCCTCTATAATAACACACGCATCTGATCTTCAGGACCACCAACATACAAATATAAACTCTGCTGTATAAGACCACTAACTTCATGACACCGTGTACACCTAGTATCAGGACCAACTTCATGACTAGGACCAGCATCATGACTATGACCAGCATCAGGACCAGGACCAGCATCAGCATCATCACTAGGACCAGCATATGCAGCAACATAAGGGATCATCCGAGGATGAGATATCCTATAATACCACTGGATGTATCCCTCAACAGACTGATGTGGATATGCAGCTGGATGCAATCTAGCTCGAAGTGATCGTACAGAATTCCAGTACATACTCCATTCAACATCAACATCACGTGCAACAAGCATCGTTGGTGTAGGAGGAATGTGTTGAGCATACCCAAACTGTCAAATGCACCTCTCTGGTAAATACGGAACCATCGTTAAACACCGACGCATGTATCTTGTAAATAATGACACAGACTGAAATCGTGTCACAGCGCCCTCATCGTAATTCGGTGCCCAGATGATATCAGTATCCCTCAAAGCATCCAACTTTGCCCTGTAATATGCAACATTCCCTGATGTTTGTTTCGCAGTCCAACGAAACATCCGTGGCATCGACGAAATATGTTCATCGAAATTCCGTTTACAAATATCAGGAAAATGTTCATAAATCCAAGTCTATAAATAATAGAAACATAGTAAAATTATTAAGGTGATCAAATAATTAAAAACATAATGATAAGTATAATAAATATAATAGTACCTGAAATAAAGATAAATAACCTCCAATCTGTTTGGTAGCAGGCAATGTACTATCTCTAAGATAGTCATATAACACAACAAGTGCAACCGGTCCCCATGCCCATTTTCCGCAGCTATCAAAATCTTGAAACAGAAACAGGTATTTTGCAGATACAAGTGTAAAACTCTTATCAGCCAGAATAGTACACCCTACCAAATGAAGTAGATATGCCCTAGCTGCACAGTCATATCTACGTTCATGAAGTTTCTTATAAAATACCTCTTTCAACCACTCAAAACTATAAGATGCCCCTCTATTAGTCCTAGTCTCAGCCACAGCTTCATCATATGGAACTCCCAACAACTGAACATCAGCAGCAATTGCCAAATCTTCATTGACATTTGCAGGAGGTGTAAAAAACTCTCTAGTACATGGGATGCTCAAAAGACCCCTTACATCGTCAAGAGTAATAGTCATTTCACCGAATGGCATGTGAAATGAACTAGTCTCTGCGTGCCATCTCTCAGCAAAAGCAAATATCATATTACCATCGATCATATGCAAACTACATCTTCTCAGAGGACGTAATCCAGATATATTAATCCAATTATCAATTTCAGCAGGTAATTGATATCTGATATCAATGAATTTGTCCTGTTTTTTGCCATTTGAAACAACTTTCAAGGCACGTCTCTCCTGTTTAATTAAAAATAACACACAATAAAAATTATAATATGTAATAAATTATAATATTATAACTACAAATAATCTTATAACTATAAATAAATTATTAAATTATAATGTGTAATAAATTAAACTAGAAATACATTATAATATGTAATAAAATAAATTATAATGTCTAATAAAATTTATTATTAAATTATAATGTGTAATAAATTATACTAACCTGTCCATTTCACACATTAATGGCAATATGATGCTCATAATCGGTAAGGACAGAAAGATCATAAGGACCTCCAAGAAACATCGGCTCGTCAGGCTGGTCATACTGCGGTTCATGCTGGTCATACTGCGGCTGCTGCTGCTCATACTGGTCACACTGCTGCTGTTCCTGCGGCTGCTCATACTGGTCATACTGTTGCTGCCCCTGCGGGTGCTCATACTGGTCATACTGCACCTGGTCATCCTGCGGCTGGTCATCCTGTTTTGCATCGAACATAGGATTTTGTGTGGGCTGCTCATCCGGGGGCGCCTGCCTTTCCTCATTCCTTCTTCTCCTTTTCTCAACAGCAGCTCTCCTATTTGATTGTGTAGGAGGCCGAACTCGTGAATGATTGCCATCAGTTTTTGCTCCTCTGGTCCTCACTAACAATATAAAAAAAAATTAACAAAAAAAAAACCAAAAAAGTGTACCGGAATGTGCATAAGATGAAAGCTAGTTTGATTATTGACACACAATATGAAGTTTGCTACTGAACTATGCATTTTGTTGCTCACTTCATCTTGCTTTCTCCTCATTTCAGGTTTCTATCTTCCTTTCTCTCTCATTTTCAATACTCTCTATGTGTTCCTTTCTCTAACTAAACATATAGCTTATTTAATTCATAATTCAAAAACATATAGCTTATTTAATTCATAATTCAGATAGCTTATTTAGAAACAGATTGCATAGAACAAATTACTTAATTCAGAAACATATTGCATAATTCAGAAACATATTGCATAAACATATTGCATAATTTAGAAATCGATTACATAAACTTCAACACACATACCTTTTACTGATTTAAAATGAATGCATATTGCTTATGTTGAACATTGTTGAGGTCATCCAATAAAAGATCCAGAAACCATTGCCATGAGTCTTTTGTTTCTGCTTCAACAACTGCGTATACAATGGGAATCATTTGATTATTCCCATTTTTACCTACAACGGCTATTAATTGACTGTCGTATTCTCCCTTCAAGAAACAAGCATCCAACTCAATTAAAGGTCTGCATGTATTAGCAAATGCAGCCTTACAAGCCTTCAAACATACATATATTCTCTCAAATATTGGTCCAACGTCAGACATACCACACTTAATAATAGCCATAGAGTTTGGATTTGATTTCCTAAGTTCATCCGCATATTCTCTTAAATGTGCATATTGCTCCCTTTGAGCACCTTAAATCATTTCTATGGCTCTTACTTTGGCTCTATATGCTTGGTATGTAGATAACTTCACACCCCATTTATCAAGCGCCTCAACAATCAATTCCTTGGGTTTCATTTCAAGTGTATGTCTCAACATAGGAACAAATTTCTTGCTATTCAGTCTTAGTTTGTCTATTTTTTGCCCTCCTATGACATGTATGATCATTTGTGAAACTCACTAATTGCCAATATTAATTTGAAGTCCTCTTACTGATCCTCATGTAAAATGGACATTTTGGCTCACACCTAACAATGATTCTCTTTCCATCATTCTTTTTGAAATACAAGTTTTTCTTAGTCTCCATTGCAAAATCTTTAACGACATTCTTAACCTGCTATTTTGTATTGAAATTTAGGCCCAACTCAAACCTTAGTTCATCACCATTTTCAGGTTGGTTAAATTTAGGAAATTTCCTAACATTCTCTTCATCAACTTCACTTCATGGTGGAGTATCCAAATAATCAAAATTCACATCATTTTCTTCAAAATCAGTTGCAGAACTAGGCCTTGTGTTTCCTCTCGGGTTTGCATGTCTTTCAAATGAATTCTCATCACCAACATTAACAAAGATCTCAGTTGGTATTTCAGAAATCCAGTCCCAATCCTCATCCTCATATAACTCACCCATATCATCATTGTCATCATCTTAGTTAGCAACATAATCTTCATCTTTTTCACTCAGATAATCTTCACCATGGACTACTTCAGATTCAGGTTGAACAAGTTCATATTCTGGTTGATCTGGTTTAGTTTAAACTGGTTCAGATTCTGATTTATCTTGTTCAGTTTGAACTGCTTCAGATTCAAGTTGAACAGGTTCAGATTCTGGTTGATCTGGTTCAGTTTGAACTGGTTCAGATACTGATTTATCTTGTTCAGTTTGAACTGGTTCAAAATCTGGTTGATCTGGTTCAGTTTGAATGGGTTCTGATTCTGATTTATCTTGTTCACTTTGAAGTGGTTCAGAATCTGGTTGATCTGGTTCAGTTTCTGGTTCATAATCTACTTCAGCTTGAACTTGTTCACCTTCACCTTGGGGTTTTTCAGCTTTAGTTGGCTCTTGAATTGGACTTTCATCACTAATAATAGGATTATCTATAGAGTGTGTTGAGACAAACTCTATATTTAAAGTTTTGATGAAAATAAACAAATGTTAATTAAGAAAGTTAATTATGATTCTAAAATGTTATGTTAATTTAACATGTGTTTTTGAGTGAATTTAATTAAGAACAGAATCAAGCAAAGCAGAAAAGACAACAACAAGAACACTCTGAATTAAAACATAGAATGATCTCCAGCTTCAAATATGTTCATCACAGCATGTTGATCAAACTTTTTCTACCTCTTTAACAAAGAGTATTCCCTGGAAATTTATTCAGATACAATCAGTACATGGCAAGGAACAAGTAGGATTCATCCAAGCTCAAAAATGTTATCTAATCACTAAAATAGAAGGACTCAAAGTCAGACAAAAATCAAGACAGTTTGTAACTCCAAAGATCAAAGTGTCAAGAAAGTTTAATCAACCTTGACATATGACAAGACAATTGCAAAGGACATCCAAAATGATTAAAATGGGAACTCCAGATTGATTATTGAAGCTCAAGAAAGTTCAAACTGACACACCTAGATCGTTAATCAATCTCCATTTTTCTGCATAATTACAACAATTGTGCCTCTTATGCAATGGCTTATAATTCTTCTCCAAACTTCTCTAGCTACATTCAAGACTCAAGATTGAGATTGTATCATCCAAGATCAAGGAAGAAACGTCAAAGGCTTTTTCTAAAAAGGACAAAACTGCTTTAAATGCTAAACTAGAAAAGTCAAAAAGCAGTTTTCAAAGAAGGATTATTTTTATTCTGAAATATTGGTTCAGTCAAAATACGGAGCAACTCCAACAGTTCTGTTGTACCTTCATTCAGTGCTTCTAAAGCATATAAATAGAAGGCCAATATCCAAGATCAAAGCAAGAAATTCAAGTGCTGAAAAATCCACAAATCAATCACATACATACTTGAAATTCTGCTCTTTCGCAAAACAGAGGCAATCATACATTATGCTATTTTACAAAACAGTTGTTGATTCATATTCATATAGTAGATTGCGTAATTATTAGTATATCCTTTGTAAAGAGTCAATTCTCAAACAAGAGTTGAGAAATCTCAAATTATGTCAAAACAATCCAATTGCAAAAACTCAAACTATAAGAGTTTCTTTATAGTTTGTTTAAGATTACATTCTATCAAGGTTAGATAGGTGCTGTTATTGAAACAGATTAAGGTTGGGTGAACCAGGATAAATCTTTGTGTCGTATTCTCCATCCTATCTCTTTATTTATCATACTGAATTGATTAACTAAGATAAAACATAAATTGATTTTCTGTTTTAAGATAATCAAGGAACGTTCTCTATTTTATAACAAAAACCAAGAACATTCTCCGTTTTCTGTTTTCATAACCAAGATTAATCTTGAGTTATTTTCTTAAGTTTTAACAGGAATTTTTTAAAAGATGCATTTACAATTCAAACCCCTCTTTCTTGTAAATCGAAATTGTTACTTCAGACTGCTCCACAAATACGTCAATTACGTTGAACCCTTTGACATATTCAGCAAACTTTAATACATCCTCGTCATTGTTGAGAGGTCTAAGTCCATGTATAAATAAGTACTTCGGATACTAGTACCACAAACGTTTAGTACTCATATATCCCAGACTTTTGACCATTTTAGTAATTTGCATGTGGGACATTAAGTCTAAATCCCAAGATCAACTCATCTCATCCACTTGGGCATAAACATACATCTTCACTGGGTAGTTTACAAAACTACCCCCATGGTTAATTCTTAGCCTAACTCTGTGGACTGAAGCTGGCCTACACAAAACAAACCATTGAATAAATCAATCAAACTAAGCATCAAACAAACTACACATGCACCACAAAATAATACAATAGAGCTTATGGACCACATTATTAAAAAGGCATGAACCACATTATTAAAAAGGCATAAAGGCATAGAGTTTTGTTAACACTGTAGAGAAAAAATTTTGGCCCTAAAATCAAAGTTCAAAACAGAGTTTAATAATGTTAATAATAAAACAAAGCGAAAACCCTAAAATCACATATCTAACACAAAACTTTGTATCTTCTTTCGTATGTGAAGATGAAGAGAACTCGAAATGACCTCCACTCGCCATTTGAACACTGATGAAAATGAAAGATGAACAAAGGACGAACACGAGTGAAACAAATGAAAAGGATGAAGAAGATGAATAACCCAGATGAAAAGCGAAGATGAGCACGATTTCACGATTTCTGTTTAGGATTCAGAATGATTTTAGGTTTCACGAGTGAATGCTTTTGATTTTGATTTATTTAGGGTTCATGATTTTAGGTGTTTTTTTTTAAACTTAATTTTAACAATAAAATTGTATTTTTAAAAATAGTGTCACAATTATAATAATAGTTTTTAAAAATATAAATTATATTTTTAATCAGAAATAATATAATAATGACTTTATTCCACATAAGTGTCTGCCACGTCACTCTTTTATTGGCACATCATTAAAAAATGACAACTCATCATGATTTGAACTCAAATTCTGTTTGAGGGACTAAAACTGGGGACAAACAAAATGGAGGGACTACTTTCGAGATTCATCTATAATAGGGGACCAAAAATACAATTAAGTCAAAATAAAAATAATATTTATTAAAGTCAAGGTATACAATTAGTTGTTGGAAGAAGTCTTAATTACATTGGAGATTTCTAAAAGGAGTTTAATTAGTAGATCTCGCCATTAGTTGCATTTATAGGAACAATAAAAGGGTATAGTTGCATTTATAATTAAGAACAATAAAAGGATATAAAAGATATGTAAGTGATAAATACATATTAAAATTTGTAAATTTTTTATATTAGAGGCTAACTTTTTTTTTTTTTTAAATTTCTTATCCTAACTCTATTCTTAAATATAAATCTCTATTGTAAATT
>JBBPBT010000517.1:3455731-3468231 GCA_037974875.1 Cicer bijugum
TATTAAATTTGACACACAATAAAAATTATTAATTTTATGTTGTTTTCTTTGATAATTACATTTATTTTTATTTGGTGAAAAAGAGAGCTCATACTCATCTGA
The DNA here is from genome assembly GCA_037974875.1 of Cicer bijugum. Lineage (NCBI taxonomy): Eukaryota > Viridiplantae > Streptophyta > Magnoliopsida > Fabales > Fabaceae > Cicer > Cicer bijugum. Next base: position 3,455,834 of record JBBPBT010000517.1, read on the forward strand.
GTTTATTAAAAAAAAAAGTAATTAATGAGAAATTTGTTTAGCAATTAACGAATCTATTATTTGTATTTTGTTTTCCTCATTATTTACCCATTTTTTAATAAAAATATTATTCAAGTCAAAAAATGAAGAGAAATATCACTAAATAATAAAATAAAAAATCAATGAAGAAAAAAAAAAGTTTAACAAAAAATAATTAAAAAAAAAGGTATACAATTAATGATGTTTATCATGAGCAGAGTTTCACATGTTGCCAAATTAATATATATTGGAATGTGCATAAGATGAAAGCTAGTTTGATTATTTACACACAATATGAAGTTTACTACTGAACTATGCATTTTGTTGCTCACTTCATCTTGCTTTCTCCTCATTTCAGGTTTCTATCTTCCTTTCTCTCTCATTTTCAATACTCTCTATGTGTTCCTTTCTCTAACTATATATTTTTTCAACACATGCAGGGCTTCAAGTCAATTCTATTTCTTATGATTATTCTGCTACTATTCAGGCAATGTCACTTCTTCTATGATTTATTTTACATTATTGTAACCGAAATGTTAGAGTTTTCTTTACATGTTAATTCTTTTTATTTTTTGCTTGCATGTTCCTCTTGGAATTCTCTAAGTTGAATAGCACATAATAGTTTTGATTATTTTATAAACTTAAATGATCCAACTAATTTTATAATCAACTAAATGTTTATGGGTTTGTGCAAGTTTTCATTTTTCAATTAGTTGTGTTGACAATATGTTGAAATAAAACAGTGTATGAGAAAACCTCAGAGAGCACAATATGGAGGGGGCATTATAATAAATCCAGGATTTGATCATAACATAGAGGGTTGGAGAGTGTTTGGAAATGGAACAATCGAAGAACGAGTATCGAGTGATGGCAATAGATTCATTGTTGCTAGCAATAGAACACAACCATTGGATGGTTTCTCACAGAAGGTCCAATTGAAGAAAGGAATGATATACACATTTTCAGGTAATTTATGTTTCTCTTTTGCTAATAACTATAAGGAGAAATTCGTCGAAAGAATCTAAGTTAGTTGCAATTTATAATTAGTTGTGTTCAGTTATTGAGCAACAACGATATTAAAGTAAATCACACTATTGCATTCAACATACATCAATGTTGTGCATTAACTGTTAAGTACCCCTTTAATAAAGCTAAACATAGCATCGAAACATGTCAATAATGTTAAGTTGATGAATGTTACCATGTTGGTGATTCATTACTTTAGTTTTCTATTACATTTTCCAATTCAGGTTGGTTTCAGCTTAGTGAAGGAAGTGACATTGTGTCAGTTGTATTTAAAAGAAATGGAAATGAACTGGTAAGAGGTGGTCATGTGATAGCTAAGCGTGGTTGCTGGTCTCTGCTAAAAGGCGGCATAGTTGCGAATTTTTCAAGCCCTGTTGAGATTCTTTTTGAGGTGAAATGATTTTTCATCTTATCTTATTTTGCCTATTTCTTCAAATTTCCTCATGTATGTGATTACAAGGCCTATGCTATTGAAATATTTGTTCAGTGGAGGGTTAGTTGTTAAAATTGACCACTTATGTGCAAATACTAAAGTGAGAACTATGTGTTTTTCCTTCAAATGTCCATTTCAAATAAGCTAAATGTAAGAATTATACATGCTTGGAAGTTGAGTAAATTCCAAAATCAGAGAGTGAAATTAAATGATGAAAGTAGTTGAATTTATGTATTTTGGATAAATTTGCAAAATTTTGTTAACTGAAGTTTAATATCGATGCAGAGTGAGAATCCAACAGTGGAATTATGGGCTGATAGTTTCTCCTTACAACCATTCACCAGAAAGCAATGGAGATCACACCAAGACGACAGTGTGGAGAGGGTAAGCTTGTTGTCATCAAGAGGAATGAGCTCAATAGCAGACCAAATTGAATAGTGAAAACTGAGTTTTGTGATTTATAATCTACAGGTACGTAAGAGCCGGATGAGATTCCATGTAACTTATCCAAACAAAACAGCGTTGGAAGGAGCAACAGTTGTGATCAAACAAACAAAGGCAGCTTTCCCATTTGGATGTGCAATGAATCGTCACATCCTCACAAACAATGAGTACCAGAAATGGTTTGTGTCAAGATTCAAATACACAACTTTCACCAATGAGATGAAGTGGTATAGTACAGAGAAAATTCCAGGCCAGGAAAACTATACTATCCCAGACGCCATGCTGCAACTCGCCAAAGATAACGGCATTTCTGTCAGAGGTCATACCATTTTATGGGACAATGGAGATCGTCAGCCTCAATGGGTTAAGTCCCTATCTCCCGAAAAATTACGAGAAGCGGCTGATATAAGAATGAATTCTGTGGTTTCAAGGTATAAAGGACAGCTGATTGCATGGGATGTGGTGAATGAGAATGTCCACTTCCACTTTTTTGAGGATAAACTCGGCTCAAATGCATCTGGAGTATATTATTCAAAAGCTTACCAACTTGATCCGAAAACCAACATGTTCATGAACGAGTATAACACCATTGAATACAGTGGAGATAAAAATGCTAGCCCAGCCAATTTTATCGAGAAACTTAAGATGATTCAGCAATTTCCAGGAACTGATGGAATATCGTTGGCCATAGGGTTGCAAAGTCATTTTCCAAGTGGCCGGCCGAACATTGCTTACATGAGGTCAGGTCTAGATCTTCTTGGTGCAACTGGACTTCCTATATGGCTAACGGAAGCCAGCATGGATCCTCAACCAAAACAGGTATATATTGTTAGTTGTAACATATAACTTCTGCTTATTACACAAGTCAAAATACAATGCTGCATGATTTAATACAGAAGATGCATAGTTTATCTATTAGCAAAAAATGAAAAACGAAAGAATTTTGAATATAGCTAGGAAAAATTTCAGAACTATCACTTTCATTTGATATAATATGCCACATTATCTGACAGGAACAAACAGAAAGTAAACTTTTTTTTTTCTTTTCATTTTTGTTTGTTTGGTGCAGCCAGAGTATTTTGAAGAGATACTAAGAGAGGGTTACTCTCATCCTGCTGTTCAAGGGATTGTAATGTTTGTTGGTCCAGAACAAGCCGGTTTCAACAGTACACTCGTTGCAGACGCAGATTTTAAAAATACTCCGACTGGAGACATCGTGGACAAGCTGATTCATGAGTGGAGAACTGGGCCTCAAAGAGCCATAGCAGATAGTAGAGGAATTGTAGATATTTCACTACATCATGGGGATTATGAAGTGACTGCCACACATCCTCTAACCAAATACTCCAAAACTATGAACATAAGTGCAAGAAAAGGGTTTTCAATGGAAACCATTCATGTGAAAATGCATGCCTAAAAAGCAACCACCTTTTAAAACTTCTGCTGAAGCATGCAATTGTTACCTATGTCATTTTTTAGAGATTATAATAAAATGGTTTGCAGAGTCATGCTTAATTTTTTTTAATCCAAAAGCACTTTACATAAATCATATAGTCAAAACAAGATATCTCTAGAAGTAAAAGCCACACTACATAACTGAACCAAACAAAAATTAGACAACTTGTCTTTTAAAACATCAGTACATTTTGCTACCATGGAATGAAACGAACAAGACCTATTTCTTCTTATCCAGCCCTCATCTTTCAGAGAACGATAGACATCTCTTCATGCTTCTTCTTTGCGCATTTATGGGTTCCAAGCTTTCTCTTGGCAACTTTTAATGCCCTCTTATACTTTCCAACCTTCAGCAATCTCTTATCCTTTCCAACCTTCAGTAACTCAACTATACACTTTTTGTAATGCGCAAAACCAGTAACCTCACAGATGAAGTTCCTTACAAAGTGCACTCTCTTGCTTGTTTTCCTTTAGGATCTGAGGGTCGTGGATCCAACTCCTTATTGGTAATAACATGACATTTGTTCAATCCAACAAAAATACCTGTACTTGGCTGCTGTGGAGCCATTTTCCTGCTGTAGCTTCAATTCAAGTATCATGCTTGATCATTTTTGGTTATACTACATGTTTCATCCAAACCAGAAATGAACTCTTTCTGTCAGAAATCTGCCGAGCAACAAGAGATCTAATCTGCTCTAATAAAAGTTTTATAGAACAATGCTGCAAAATTAGTATTCTAGTATAATATGCTCCTATTACATCAGCTGAGAACTCATTTTGTAATCCAAGACAAAAAATGTTATGACAGTCAATCCGGACTCTAAAGAAAACAAATAAGTCAACGCACACAAAAGCACAGTAATTGATCACAGAATTTAACTAATTGCACTTATGTCTTTGACAACAGAGTTACTGTTGTAGTTTTTCTATTATGCAATGTGTACCGTAACATAGTGCAACCTGTGATTAAATACTATGATCAAGATCACAAGTTTACCCTTGACCCATACAAGCCCCCTGCACTGTCGCGCTTTCAGCTCCACTCACTCTGCTACTTTATGTTTGAGCATCTGCCACTTACTAGGAAATACAAACCATATTCAACAAAAATTGAATTCAACAGAGTCGAAGTCACTTGTTCTGGATTGGATTTGATTTGCTTGGAGGAGACTTCCTTAAACTTGTGTCTAAAGATCTCTGAGAGGTTTCATAAGGTGTTTTCAACTTATCTAAACTTGCAGAGAAGGAGGAGGCATCAGCTAGCAGCTTCCGCGGAGGAAACCTATCTATAAGATTGCTTCTACTTTCACTATTGATCAAAACTATGGAACATGTCATGAAATTTAAGAGCATTAAGAAAAAGAGAACCATCAAAGCACGTTGAGTTGTTATCATGGCAGGGTTTAACCGAAACAAACAACAACTGAGGCTAGAAATAAGAAGAGAATTATTGTGCTTGGAAATATCACATACGAATGTATTGTAGTTGTGTGAAAGATTCAGATTTAGGGGAGAGGAAAGGAAAGGGAAGGAAGGTGCATGGATAATTTGGCCTGCCACATCTTTGTTGTGTTGTGAAGTATAACATGGAATGGAAGGAGCTTGTCATGTGATCCTTAATCAAATCCCATACTTCTCTGACATTTCTTTAATACATTTCCATCACATGCTGATATGGATCATGTGACTAATTACATGATACTAAATGGATTTCCTACTCTTTATCATATTAATTTTTTTATTGCTTGTATTTTTCATAAGCTTGACAAACACAACTAATCAGAGGGTCCTGCTTTTAATAATGGAGGTTTTATTGTCAAAGGGTCTCACTTGATTAGAATCAAATTTGCATGTGGAGACTGTAGCTTCAATATTATTTTTCTGCTGAGAAAAAAGATATGGTCTATGTCAGCAAGAATAGAATAGAATATTCTGAGTTAATTACAATATACTTAAAATAACAAATAAACAAATGCTATAAAAAAGGGGCATTCCGAGAATCGAACTCGGGACCTCTCGCACCCAAAGCGAGAATCATACCACTAGACCAAATGCCCATATTGAAGTAAGAATTGATATACAAGATCTATCTGTAGTTTATTATTGAAATTGTTTATGAATACCGGTACCACAGGCACATGATCTGCAATTGTATTTTAAGAATGCATGAAAATGACTAAATCTGATTATCTGGATAGACAATTGTTAGTTGTGTCTTCTCATGATACTGGGATCACTAGATGAAGCTACCGATGTCTGAAGCTAACATGTTTTTCTAGATAAGGTATGACAGATTCATCAACATAGTGCCACACAAATACTAATCTCTCAAAGTAACTGAGATCTATTTAAGGGATTGACTTCTATTGACATATATTTTTTCATACGCATCGACCAAATATTGAACTCCCAACCAAATGGTTTACGGGCTCAAGCATCTACTACTCGTGTCACACCATGTTAGTAGATGTAAGATCCTTAGCCAGTACATATTAAAAAATATTTGTTGGAAGAGGTTAGCTCATTAAATAGTTCTCAAAGTGCCAAAGTTGTGCGCGAGGATAGTTTGAATATTGAAAGGTAAGTATCAAAAAGAGACTACATATTGATGAATCATGTTTTAATTTTGGGTTTATCTTTAAAGATAAAGGTTGATAAACTATGACTCACAACAGTCTTCTATAAACATGTTTTTAGCCAACACCAATACCCTTTTCATGTATCTCAGCATTCATCTCAACAAGGCATTGCCATTCACATGCATCCCCTGATGCTTATTGTTTTTTAATTAATAGTAATACACATCAGTAAATAAGTCCAACTTGACAGCTTTCGAATCTTAAAAAATTAAAAGTTTTTTCATCACCATCTTTAGACAATGTAGTACAGCAATATAAAAATAACATTTTCAACTCATATCAAACACATGAAGTTCCGTTATCTATGTCATTTTATAATTCAACACTAAAACATTACAATTTTAGAATCAATCTCTTGAACTGAGTTCAACATTATCAATTATCAGCCTATCACTAAAATTCAGGAAGAAAGAAGTAAAAGCATAATGCATAGGCTTTAATCAATTTGCATATCATATAACAAAAGCGAAAGAACGTGTATATGTAGAATAAAAAATGATTTTATTGGCTAAATACTTCAAAATAATACAAGGTAAATCATAATTGTTATACAACTATCTGTTAACTAAAATACCTATGTCTCATTCAGTTTCATTTTTATCAGAAAATATAGAAGCATCCTCTTTCCAGATCAGGTCATCATAACCAAAGATTCTTGCAAAACATGAAATCAACTGCTCTTGTATTATTTCTTCTGTGGGAAGGTCAAAATCTGTCTCCCTTCTCAAAGATGTCACTTCTTTATCTGCAATTCCACAGGGAACAATGTGCCTAAAGTAGGTCAAATCAGGATCAATGTTAAATGCCATCCCATGAGAAGTGATTCCATTTGATATCCGAACACCAACTGCACCTATCTTCCTTTCTCCAACCCACACCCCTGTCTCGCCACTTTGGCCAGGACAAGCTTTCACACCATATAGACCTGCTAGTTCAATCATAGTTAACTCAATTTTTTCTACAAATCTTCGAGCGCCAAGTCCCGTATCACGAAGTGATATAATAGGATATAAAATGGCTTGGTGTGGACCATGAAACGTAATGTCTCCTCCCCGTTGTGTGTAGTGAAGTTCAGCTCCAATCCGTTCCAATTCTGACTGAGGGATTAATAAATTGTGAACAGTTTGTCTTTTGCCAACAGTGTATGTAGGAGGGTGTTGCAAAGACAGAAGAGTGTCACATATCTTATGAGACTTTCTATCCAAGACTAGCTTTTCCTGCAGTTTCAATGCATCCAAGTAGTTGACAACTCCCAGTTTCCAGACCTCAAGGCTTCGCAAAACCCTCATTGCCTGTTCACAATGACATTATCAATCAGAAAAGCTTTTTTTATTGCCTAGCCTAATATCAAATTCCTTGGCAAGACCATAAGGTTTAGTGGTTTACAACCAACTTATGAGAAAGTGAGCCTGTTCCCAATATACTGGAAAACCAACAACATTAAAAGGACTGGTGAAAAAAGCCCACAAGTAATAGCAATAAATAAATTAAAAAATATCGCAAGATTTATCATATAACATAACACTGTCAATTTGAGCCTTCAACAACTACAGAAAGTTAATTCACGAGTACATCCCTACACCAAAAATTGAATTAGTGCAACCCCACTTCCCAGAAGTAACCACTAACCACAAAATGCATCAGAACATTCGAAACTATGTAAAATAGGTCAAAGAAACATTTCAACAAACAGATAAAAGGCATTCGCGGTAATGTCATATATTCAATAAAAGCCAAATTATTTGCATAAAATCTGTTATTAGACTCAAATGGGTTTTCAATGGTGAGAAAAATTTCAAAAGCGGAGAAATTTACAGCAATAGAAGATGATGTAATTGAAGTGAAAAGGTAAAGCTAACGAAGAACAATATTGTGAGGCAATGGAATTGGAGAAGATGAATAACCTCAAGTTAAAAGTTGCGGTGCTATGCATCAGTATCCGTTGGAGATGAAGATAACATAAAACTGCAAAATGCAATTTACACTTTATCATCCAGATCATGTTTCTTACGGTTTTTCTTATTAAAAAACAATAACTTTTTTAAAACATAGTTTTTCTATCTGTCACTTTCCAAAAAAACAAGAGTATGAAAATAATCTGAAGTCATAAATTCTATAAAAAAAATATTATTATGATAAACATACAGAGAAAATGGTTTTTGCTTTTATTTTTCATAAAAAATATCTAACAGAAAAATCTCTTAATTTATCTCACTTAGATTTATTTAGAGGACTTTTTTAGGATAATTTATTTCACTTCCATCGAATAATTATAAATGAAAAATTTGTCATAATTAATTATAATTATTGAAAATTTTGATTATCAAATTTTACATACAAGTTTATCTCCAATGAAATAACATTGATATTACATATGTAGAAAAATTATATATTTAATTAGTATATTATATCATAATTTTTATCGACAAAATTTTATATAAAAATTGTTTTGATCGATCTTTTATAATTTTAATTATATATTTATTAATTCGTAAAATTTAAATTTAAATTTGATCGATACTTACATAATTATCAATAAAATGGTTGTTTAGGAGCAAGTAGGGGTAGAAATAGGTCAGGTCAGACCAGACTTTTAAAGGCTTGAGTTTGACCTACGATTTATTTTTTCGGCCTAAGTCTGACCTATGTCATAGGTTTTTTTTTTGCCTGACCTTATTAATAGTTTGGTATGACCTGTAAACCTTTTTAAAAGCTTTATTAAATGGAACAATTAAACCTCTTAAACAAATAAGGAACAACTATTGAGTGATTGACTAATTGAACTGTAAACGATTACCAAATATAGAACTGCTACTGAATATGACGACTACTGAATATGAAATGATTATTAAGTGATCGTCTAATTTATATAATTTAAAATAGAAAATAATATTATTAATATAATAATAAAAAATAATATTAATAAATAATAAATATATATAGGTCTGTCAGGCTTAATACGCTTTTTTATAAGTTTGAGTCTGACCTATTTAAATAAATAGGCTTTAAAAACAACTTAAGTCTAACATTTTTATTAAATAGGTCAGGTTAGATTAGGTCAGGCCAGACCATATGCCCCTACGGATGACCTAACTTATTCTCATCCCTAAGGGCAAGGGACTAGATTACCTTTAACAAGTGTTTAGAGATTTGATTTTAGATTTTTGTGTATAGGAAAAATATAATTAAAAGAAGAGAAATCGCATTATGTCCGAACAAATTTTTAGATAAAAATTAGTCATTATTAAAAGATATGGATATTTTGTATCTACAATAAACTTAAAAAAAAAAAAATTAATGTTGCCATCCCTATGAAGTGTTTTTTATTTAACAAAAAAAGTTTTATATACACATTTAGTGATTTCTTATTATAAAAATATTTATGTATAATTTTGAAATAACATGCAAGAAAAATATGATCGGACACATATTACATTTTTATACCATATGTGATGTTAAATGGTGCAAAACATTTCTTTAAAAAAATGCAAAAATAATGATTTGTTTGTTATAAATGATTGATTAAAAAGTCAATTTTGAATTTTAAAAAATCATGGCTGAAGTGAATTTTAAAGTGATATGTCCTATAACCTTAGTTTTTTTTTTTTCGTTTTTCTTTTCTTTCATACAAAGACATTTTCCTTACTTTTCATTTTCTGAATATATGTCTCAAATCATCTAACTAAAGTTAGTCAAACTTTAGTGGTTGTTATAACTACATTTGGTCAAGTTAGTTATGATAGGTGGTTAGTTAGTTAGCTTTTGTGTTCTATAAATAAAGTTGTAATATAGTTGCAGCAGTGATGTGAAAAATAGAGCAGAGTTAGAGTTGTAGTGGTAATAACAATGTGTGTGTTGTTGTAATAGCAAGAGTGGAAAAATTAAGTGAGGCATATGCAATTCATGACTCATAGAAAATCAGAGATAAAAGATTAAAGGGAGAAAAGAAATTGAGAGATAGGCTAGTATTGTTGGGTCATAAACAATGATAGATACTAGGAGATCAATCTTGAGAAGGTTTTAATCTTGTGACATTCAATCATTCATAGTGGATTAACTTTGCTTGTTTGCCCGTGACGTAGATCTCAACAATTGAAACTGAATACGTAAATTCTTAGTGTTATTCTTCCCTTATCCTTCTTTATTTTCGTTTGTATTGATAGAGAAAATTGGTTGTAGAAACTACAGAAAGAAAAAATGTTTTATATAAAACTGCAGAAAACGGAGAAACTGTCTCCATTTTCTGGTTTTCTGTGTTTTCTGTTTTGCAGAACATTCTCTATTTTCGTTTTTTCTCTGCAATTATTTGTTTTTTGTTTTGTTGGTTAATCTAAGTTGCAGATCCCAATATTGTTTTAACATATTTAATATAAAGCAAATCTCGAAAAAAACACCAAAACGATGAGTTGTCAACATCATGGATTACTTAGTAGAGACCATTTTCCGTTACTTTTACTCTCTTATTAAGCCTTGATTTTTTATTTTCAGCTAATCTATCATAAACACCAACAAATAAATATTTTACGAGGGATCTTCACATATTAAAAAATACATTTTAATACAACTAATCATCCAAAAGATGTAAACTTCCACATTCAAGATTTATACCTTACAAATGGCAATAACCTAAGTAAAATGAAAGCTTTATTGACTGTTATGTCAAAGATCATGGATAAAACGAATAAAAACAATGATAAGATGAACATGTATGGATAAAAATGAGAAAAAGAAGGTTTGGATTCAAAGCTACAATGGAAAAAAAATAATAATAAAATTTTTATGCCTAGTTAAAATAAATTGATTTGAGAAGTAAGTGGTACAAAATGTTATTTTTACCCAAAACAAATTTATTTCATTTCATTTAACATAGTGGTTTCAATATAAGATGAAATGTCCAAATTGGTGTCGTCTAGTGTTGACACATCTCTGTTTTTTATGTTCACAACTTCAAATTTGACAAAGTAATCCATGATGTTGAAATGCCTAAAATTAAATTTGGTCATGTAACTATAGCTAATACATATAGTATTTAAATTCATATAATTATTATTTGATTATTCGTGATTTAAATTAAGAAAATAGTTTAATAATTATACGGTGAACCGAGACTGTGTTTTAGCCTTCCTTTGTGTTTTGACATCACAAATGGTCAATGTTATTCTTTGTATTCTTTTTCGTTTATTGTTAAATTTCATTTTAGATTTGTACTTTCCTTTCATTAATGTTGTTTCACATGTGCAGGGGACTGAAATCTATCAATGAAAGATCTCATGTAAAAACTTAACTAACACTGAATCAGTTATTGGTTGGTTTTTAAAACATTCTAAAGCAAAAAACTGAAGCTCAACTTCTTCCCTATGAATGAACTTATTCGAGTCTTCCATTGCTGACTGATATCAAGGTCGTTGAAGGGATGATTTTAGTGTGATACTAGTTTTTCTTTTCATTTTTTGCTGGTTTTGTAAATTATGTTGTGAGATACATGCACAATGGATTTAAATCAATATTAGGATGAAAATATTTTTATTTTCTAATATTTGTATTAATTTTATAAGAGACTTTTGAAATAAACAATTATTTTTATATTTCTTAAAACAATGAAAGTGTCAAAACTTTAGTTTGGACTTTTCTTTCGTTGATATTGTTTCAGATGTGTTTGTTGCTTTAGGATCTCACACTAGCACTTGTTGCTTCAAGATCTCACACTAGCATTTACATGACTATTAAACAACAATTAAGCTTTATCCCACTAGGTGAAGTTGACTACATGTCTACATGGCTCAAAATTCGTCTTAATGTTCCAACATAAATCATACATATAGCCAAAAATATGAACCTGATAGTTTTGTCTGTAGTTTCTTATGTTTTTCTCTACATCTAGCGACTGAGCCACCATCCATATGATCTATTCTCCTGACAAAATCTACAAATTTCCTCCACACATGTCCAAACCACCTGATTAGATATTTAACCATCATATCTACAATAGGTGCTTTTTACCACCCAACACCTCATCACTTATAGCAACGCAACTATTTCACATTGTTGTAAAAGAAATTTTGTCAACTGTCATTGCAAGGGAAGAGTCTGTCATTAGGACATAAGTCTGGCTACTGATACGTTATTCAAGTATCACAGCATTAATCTCAAGGCATTCACATGCAGCCCCTGAAGCCTAATTTTTATTTAGCCAATACACCATTAAATAAGTCAAGTTTGTCAGCTTCCATATCCTTAAAACAAATATAAATAAAACTAATGCTTATTCCAATTGAATAACCAATTAACAATGGTAACCTTCCATAGCATAATCAAAACAATAAAAAAGAATTAAAAAAGGAGGGGGCATTCCGAGAATCGAACTCGGGACCTCTCGCACCCAA
>JBBPBT010000517.1:3473231-3483647 GCA_037974875.1 Cicer bijugum
CATCAAATAAAGAATGAAAATATGAGTTTATTTCAATATTTAAGTTATGAATTTGATTAAATTTGTATTTTATTGATGATGATTATCAATTTTATGAGTTTTGGTTGAAAAATTTGATGAATTTTTTGAATTTTTTGAATTTTTTTAAAAGAAGGACAACAATGTTGACATTTTAAAACATAAAATATCAAATTGTCACTTAAAAGTAAAATAAATGACCAACTCGAAGAAAAAATAATAAAAAAAAAATAAATGACTAAAACGTTACCTAAAATTAAGTTAAGGGACCACGGATGTAATTTAGCCAAAATTGTATAGTGAAATTTGTAACGTCTATTTTTTTTTTTTAACATGAATGAAATAAAAATATACACAATGCAAATGAAACTGAAATTTTTACTTCATAAATATTTAAATACTTATAAATTTAAAACAATTGTCAAGTGAGACTTAATTAAACTATGACTCTAATATAGACTTAAGACATGATCCGACTCCAACTCATGACATTGAAAGATTGGTAAACAAATTTGGATACTCCTTAGACTTTCAACATTTATCTGTTATCTGAAAAACGTCACCCTCAACATAGTGAGTATAAAACTAAGTAACATAGATTTAATAAAAACAATTATTGATATTTCTTAGTCATGCTGGTTTGCTAAGCATAGAAAATCATCTCAACAAACATTACTTTAATTTAATATAATACAATTTCTTTGTAAGCTATATTCAAATACCTCTTCTACCTCTAGCCTCAAATATTTTAAACACTTTAAGTCACTAAATATGAGTAATCTAATGACTTAAACTCAACATAACAAGTAAGTCATAAAGACTACATTGGTTTCACTCAATGTCCTCTATTGAATAACCTCTTTTTATAAGATTAGACATAATTAAGTCCGTAAGTGATGCCCTATTTACTCTCGTTCCCGTCATATATAGACGGAGAGTTCATCTCCATTATACCATGGAACATGCGCTTAACATATTAAACTTTCAGAAAAGAGTGTTATATTTAAGCTTTCAAATGCAATTGATTCCACTCAAAAATAAATTTCCTAACTTAAGATATAGATATTTCAAGATGACTAATGTAGATAAACTCATAATACAGAACAATAAATCAAAAAAAAAATTGTAAATTTAATATAAACTTATAAAAGTTTACAATAACAACGTAATAGGAATAAATTTTTCAGTCCAATTGATTTCACTAAAAACCAATTCCTATTGTTTCTGTTATATTTATCTTAACTTAGTTATGTCATAATCTTTTTCTATAGAAACACTATAAGTTTGGTAAGTTAATTAAAATATCAAATGATGTCCGATTTGAATAAAGAATAATATTTTAGAAAGCCTAAGATATCTACTTTATAAATATAGTTTTTAGTATGCGTAATAGACATTTAAATTGTACAATTTAAAAAAATAAGGTATACATATACAAAAATATGACAACATACTATTTTCCAACTTGTAACTTAATTTTCTCTATCAATTCTCAATGAAAATGAGTGAAACCAGTGCCTATTTCGTAGGTAATTAAGTCTATTTTCTAATGGGATAGAAATCACCTCAAAGTACTATCTATGGAGAAAGTTATGAGCAAAATACCAAAGGTATACGTATACGGGTTCAAAGACAACAACATACTATTTTCACTTCAAACTTTATATTTTCAAGTTCATACGATCAACTAAGTAAGATACATTCAAAATTCAACATAAAACCAAGTAATTACCAATACTAAATAATCATCATCTTATCCCAAATCCAATCACAACACTCAACAACAATAATAAAACAATTCTTCATAGTAATTAATACAAACACATAACATGCATTATTAATAATCAATTATGGTAAATCAAATAGGATTATCCCAATACATAAATATACAAACCATGAACATATATTAGGAACATGTGATCAATATCTCTAAGCACACTTAAGAGAGATTTTAAGAGGATTTTCTATGTTACCTTAAGAAGATATTTGAGACCCCAATGTTTGATTCTAATTCATTCTTCTACAAGTGAAACTTTAACTCATTTTCATGTTTCTATCTTCCTTCTCAACATGCAAGAACTTTAAACTTCTTTTCCTATATTGAAACCCTAACTTTCCTTTTCTTTTTTCTCATAATTTCTCATTTCACACTACCTCTTGGTCCTCTTTTACTCTAATATAGGTGTCAGGGCTAATATAGTGTATTCTCTCTTGTTTTTTTTTTCTTCTCTCTTCTTCTTTCCTCTTTTCCCTTCTTTCATATTGTCTCTTTTTGTTTTTCTTCATTTCTCAGTTGTGTTAAGTTTTGTCCTCCCTCCCTATTTATTTATTTCTTTCATTAATTACTTTTTATTTTAACAAAATGGGTTTTAAGTAAAGGGGAGTGTGACGATAATTGTCAATCACACTCATCCAAATTCATACAAATGATTAATTTTGTTTTAACTGCAAAATAGACTACTAGAAGTTGAACTTGAAATTTCTATTGAGTTTATTTCTAATTTAATTCTAATTTATTTCTCAACTATAACAAACACATTAATATAAACTTCCTAAACTAAACTTCATTTGAATAACTAACAATATTTTTTTAATTAAATAAAATCTATGTATAAATATATGAATTACGATAATAAAATATAATTAATAGGATTATTAGTATAAATAAGAATAAATAGAATATACAATTTTTTGGGGTGTTATAAAATTAAAAAACTAAGTGACTGATCCATCTTACATTTTCACTTTATTATACAACAAGCTTTGTTGCATTAGGTAAGGTTGACCGAAGAATTTAACATAATATTATAGCATACTTAGATTTAATTAAGATAGATCAAGAGTATGTGTACCACGATAGATGGGGAGAGATAACACAGCATAGGCAAACTACTCTTATTATGGTCTAATATTTTTGTCATAAGTTTTTTTTATAAAGAGAAAAAAACAACAACGAAAACTATAAAATTAACTTAGGAAGAGATATTATTCTACAATCATCACCTAATAACAACTCAACTAAAGAGGATTAAACCAAATTATCCACCATGACCAAGATAAAGCCATTTTGTCCACACGATAAATATGTGTTATTTCATAATGATTAGTTTCATAGTAAATATTTTTTCATAATTAATTTACCCATCTAATGCAACAATAATTACATAACTAAATGCTTGATTGCAACACCTCTTTTTGACATACAATGGAATGGTTTGACCTACCACATTCCATTCAAAACTATAGTGTAACACACATATTTGTTAATTAATCACTCTTTAATAATAATTGACCACTACAATAATTTGACCCCAAAATAAAATTGATCATAAATTATATTATTAATAAATTTATTTTTTATTGATAGAAAACATAATAAATATCATAATAAATTTACACAACTACGAAGTTTAAAGTTTAAATTTAAAATTAGACGATCAATCTAACAATATCATCATTTGTTAGTCGACTTAAATAATATATTAATAATAAGTTCTAATAATTGATTATTGTTAATTTACAATTGATTAATTATTTAAATAACCTAACAGATAGGTCAAATGTTGCCTTGGTTTTCTAGCATAAATCGTATATATAGCCAAAGTATTGATATATAAGCATTTCTTAATAAACTTGTTTGCAGTTTATTTTAGTTTTTCTCTTCATCAAGCAGATAAGCCACATTTAAATGATCTATTCGTGTTATAGAATTTTGTCCGTTTATGTCCAAACCACCTGAATCGATATTTAACCATTGTATTTCCAATATTTGCTACTCAAATTTTCTCTCTTTCTGTAATATTATTATTATTTCATTTTTTTTAACAAGTAATATTATTATTTTTAATCTTCTTTTGTTTAGTATTTTTACTCATCACCATTTTCATAAACCTTTTACCGCAATATTATAAAAGAAATTATTGGTCAATTGTCATGGCAAATGAAGGGTTTGTTATATTAGGACATAAAATAAAAACAAAAACTTATTCCAATTGAATAAAAAATTAACATAAAGGGGCATTCCGAGAATCGAACTCGGGACCTCTCGCACCCAAAGCGAGAATCATACCACTAGACCAAATGCCCTCACACAAAGTTCAGTTTGTTGATAACTTAGATTGCATAATTCTTTTAGGGAAAAAAAAAATATATATATATATATATACATCTTATTTTCACCACATCACATGTTATTACTAAACAAGTTAATGAAAAATATAATATTTATTTCTAATATCGATATCCATTTTTTTCTTAAATAATTAGTTATTAATTTTATTAAAAGCAAAATTACATTCAAATTAGAATGCTATCAATATTGAATACCATATATCAACATATAGTTTTATTGTGAGATAAATAAATGCAATAGGAAAATTAAATTTGATAAAGCAATGCAAGCCCAAAAATGTTGATATTGATGCTGCACTTGGATTTCTGTATGGCCTTAACCACTGTGCTTTCTGTATTTTCTAGTTATTATTGTTATATATTTTACCAAAATTGAGGATTTTGTCAAAGCCAAGAAGTTGCATATTATTTGAGTCTTTTTATTTTAATTTTGATAAAGGAAGGAAATCTAGCTATTTAGATGCAATAACCTCACTGTTTTTTATGTCATTGGATCTCTTTTTCTTAGAGTAAAAAATTGAATTCATCCAAGACAATGAAAACTTACAAACCTATTGTTGTGATTTTGTGTGATATTTAAAAAGTGGGAAGTCCACATTGGCATTGCTCACTCATCAAAACCTTTAAAGGGTTTATAATCTGTTTTTGAGCTTTTTTGACTAATTTTATTTTAGAAATGACAATGAATCAAGCTTCATCTTAATATCTATAAAAGGGTATTATTTTTTATCCCCATTAATAATGTATATTCCATCCTACTATTATCTTTTGATCCACATTTCACTGACAATGAATCAAGCCTTATCTTAATATCTATAAAAGGCTATTATTTTTCTATCTCCATTAATAACATACATTTCATCCTACTATTTAACAGCCATTTTTAGTGATTCATGAACCTATAAATAGTCTCTAGTTTATCACATACATGATTGTTGGATAGCCAACTAAACCGTATCACTTTATGAATCTATCTTTTGATCCACAATTCACTGAGAACTCAACAACGCATCATCTATATACAAATATATTTCAGGTTATCCGCAATCCACTGTTGTCCACAATTCTCCCATTTAATTAATCATTTTTTTCCTGTGGTTTCTTTTGTCTCTTTTTCACATTCTCGTTTTTTTATACGTAGGAGAAAGAGAGAAAGAAGAGAGGGGGAACAAGAGAAGCTTTGACAAAGGAAGAGTCAAACTTTCGTCCCTCTCGCTTTCTCTCGCTCATTCCGACAAGGTTTCGGTCATCGCAAGCCATGGCCAGTTTTGTAGGAACCACACAGAAATGCATGGCATGTGAGAAAACAGTTTACCTCGTTGATAAGCTAACCGCAGATGGCCGTACTTATCATATGTCCTGTTTCCGATGCCACCATTGCCGGAGTACCCTCAAGGTACACAGAACATGTATTGATAGCATAATGTATAAATGAATGATATCTGATGATTGGTGAAGGTTTTGCATATTGCTGTAGGAATGTTTTATTATCCTTTAATGATGATTATGCATGCATTACTAAACTCACCAAAATTTCTTGTGTTGTAACTCTGTTTGCAGCTAAGCAACTACTGTTCTTTTGAGGGTGTGCTCTATTGCAGACCACACTATGATCAACTCTACAAGAGAACCGGCAGCCTTGACAAAAGCTTCGACGGTAAAATTGTCTTGTAAACAAAAACAGAACCATAACGTGTGAAAATTTTATAGTATGCTAACATTATTTTTTTTCCCTCTCATTCTCATCATCACAGGAACACCCAAAATTCAGAAAGCAGAAAAACAGACAAGTGAGAATGAGGTGAGATTTCTATAGCTTTTCTTGCCATATATATCATATCAAGTGTTTTTTGAGTGAGTGAGGGTTTGACAAACTTGATTTTGAATTAACAGAATGCAAAGACACTAGCAAACTTGTTCGTGGGCACCACGGACAAATGCATGTGTTGCAAAAAGACTGTGTATCCTACTGAAAGGGTATAACTAACTAACAGAAATTTCCAGTTAATACTGATTTACACCCTCTTTTTCTAATTATTAATGCTTAATAATATGCTTGATTGCTTTTTATTAAAGGTTACTGTTAATGGGACTCCCTATCACAAGGGCTGC
The DNA here is from genome assembly GCA_037974875.1 of Cicer bijugum. Lineage (NCBI taxonomy): Eukaryota > Viridiplantae > Streptophyta > Magnoliopsida > Fabales > Fabaceae > Cicer > Cicer bijugum. Next base: position 3,479,493 of record JBBPBT010000517.1, read on the forward strand.
TTCAAATGTACCTATGGAGGTTGTACCATAAGCTCATCAAACTTTGTTACACATGAGACAAAGCTCTACTGCAAACATCATCACATTCAACTTTTCAAAGAGAAAGGAAATTACAGTCAGCTCGAGAATGACATTGCTGTTTAATCTCTAATGTAAAAATAATGTTAGTAGTTTTGAATGATGGGTGCTCCAATTTCTCTTAAATGATATTTTTGTCTTGTGTAAGTTAAAAGAGATGTGTTAATGAGACAAATACTAAAAAGGTGGTTGACATTTGGTGAAATTTGCTATGCATGCATCTTAAGAATGCTTTCAGCATTTTTATTAAATTTAGAAGGATTACCAGATGGAATAGATCTATTTTGATACCTCTTCTGACAAATCAAATATGTATGGTCAATAACAACCAGAAGCTTCCCGTGCAACAGAACATTAGACAAATTCATCAAAATACAAATGGGTTGCAATGAACGAAATTTTCTTAATCAAACTCTTACACAATAAATAGATTTTGTATTAATCAGTATAAAGGCGTCCAAAGAAACACAAGGAAAATAAAAACCAGCAAATCATTTAAGGAGGCAATATGATATATTTTGGAAGCAGAGTAGTTGTTCATAACAATTCATTTTCATAATAGCAAATAAACAATCAACAAGGAAAAGAAAAAGGAACTATAAGAACAATAATCATCATGTGTTCAAAGTCAAAATACACTTGTAATCAATCCAATTTGTGCAAAGTAATGTCTCCTCAAAAGCACGCTTCCAAGAGGCAACAGCAGCAGAGAGCAGCCAAGCTACAACAATTAACAAATTAGATTACATTATATCAGTGTGTATAACAGAAAATAATAAGGTCATATGTGTGTGTTTGTCCAACTGTACATAAAGATGGAGGCATATCTTCAAAGTAAGCAAGTGTGAGAGCCAAGAATTGTTACATGTGCATTTGAGCTATGCAGAAACAACAAAGACATGCGTGTAGAATCATTGTCGTTTTTTAGGATAAAAATTATAATACATTGCAAATTCCTTATTTTCTTTAAAGAATAAAAATCAATATTTGTAAACATTATAGAAAAAATCTTGAAGTATATAACTTTTTAATAACAATTTTTTTTTAAAGTTCATTTTAGAAAATTTCTCGACATCTTATACTTTTCGGATTGTAAGAAAGACCTGTTCAACAAGACAAGGTACCACTTCTAGATGGCCAAACCCGCACGGTACTATCAGTGACAACCACAACCCACCACTTGACTTATAGTATTTCACAAGTTAAAATATTGTTTTCTTTTGGTAATGACGTTTCACTATTGTTTTTAATTTTTTAAATTAAAATAACTTCATTACTCATAATATTTTTAAAATAATGATACATAGATATCCACTTTTTTACACACATAAAGACGTGCAAAAATATTAATCATATTATTAATAATATTTAAATTGAATTAACTATATTTTAACAGTAATGAGACCTTGGCACGCATTTGTAAGAAGATTAGACATTGTAATCATAGAGAGGGCAAAGGTAGTTGTTATACTCGTTATGGGCCCCACATAAACAGAGGAAAAAAAAAAAAAAAGGCATCCACATGAGTAACGTGACGAAAGATGAAAGGAAAACAAGAAACGAACAATCAACCGGTGACGCAGAACACCGGCAACCGCGATCAACTCAATTTCAAGATCGCATCCGGTTGATCTAATCTAAGTCTCGACAACAACTTTCATTTAATGTATTCAAATTTTAATTTCAATTTTATAATACAATAAATCGAAAGAGAGAGAGAGAGAGAGAGAGAGAGAGAGAGAGAGGTTGAATATGATCATACCAGCCTTCTAAACAACCAGGTCCGGTTGAATTTTGTTGAGGAGGAGGAGGCTGAGGGTACTGAGGAGCATAAGGCGGTGGATAGCCTTGTGCTGGATACGGCTGTGGAGGGTAACCTTGCGGCGGATATCCCGGTGGTGGGTAAGCGTCCTTTCCATAAGACTCCGGCGGCGGATAACCTATTACACCAAATAAAATAAAATAAAATAAACAACGATGGATCTGATAGAGTGAAAGAGAAGAGAAAAAAAAAAAAAAAGATCCGTAATAAAGAAATGTAAATGAAATGCGATGATGCATGAGGTAATGAAAAGAGCAAAGAGTGGGGACCTTGCTGAGGAGGAACGCCGACGGGAGGTTGCTGTTGGTTATAGTAACTCATTGGGTTGTGTTGGGAATGGCAGCGATCTGTTTGGCGAAAATATAGAGAAGATTTATTTATATTTATACAGTTATTTTAATTATTATTTATTGACGGCTGTTTGGGATTTTATGGGGTGAACTCCGAGGTTGTAACCGAGGTAGTATTGTAAGAGTTAATCCACTAGATTGTCGCACCTCACACGTTGCTGCGCCTCATCCACGGTATCTACTTCATAATATTTAGTATAAAAGTAAATATTTTTTTTAATTTATTAGAGGTTCGGTCAAAAAGTCTATATCAGATACAAAAAATGGAAAAAGGAAATGATTTTAAATTTTTATATTTTTGTTTTTTTTCATTTTTTTTCTATTTTCTTTTACACTTATGTGTCAAATGCATCTTCTGGTTGATTTCTCTTTTGTTACGTTTAATTACAATTTTAATTTTTTTATTTAATTTTATTGATCATAAATTTAGTCTATATAAGCTTTTTCATTTTTTAGATAATTTTTTTAATTAATTCACAAAATTAATTCTTTTAATTGTAAATTTAATAATTTTAGTTTGTTTTTATGATTTTTTAACTAAAAAATTGTGAAGTAACATTTTTTAAATAATATGGCATATAATACGATGATTTATAATTATTAACATTCATGAAATTGCAATAAATTTTTTAAAAAAACTTAATTTTTAACTTAAAAAAATTTATTTTTTTGATTTAATCGATGACATATAAATATGTAATGCATCTACAAGATTATATATCATGAAATTGTATGTCACGTCATTTAAAATATGTCAAAACATCAATTTTTAGTTTAAAAATATGAGAGTGATACAAAAACTATCAACTTTTAAAATACAGAGACCAATTCTAAAAATTGACAAAAATAGATAAACAAATATTGTAATTAAATATTTTTTTAAAAGATGTTTGTTTCAAGTATTGAAATCGCATTTCGAAAATTCAAGGGTTAGAAATGAATATCCATATCTTCATTACAAGATTGAGAAAAATTGTTCTAAGAAATAAATTTTCAAGAAAGAAATAACTTCCCATATCTTTTATAATTTTCTTAAAATATGAGTTGGACCAAGAAGGATAGTCACTTGGTTAGTCGAACAATTATTCCAATTCAGTAGTAGGGTGATACATGCAAACACTCTTTAACGTTTAAGTAAGTTATTATTTGAATAGATTGAGAGGTATATGAGATAGGAAAAATATATTTTTACCAATGTCGGAGACATTGTTTTATATAAGAGCGAGTCTCAACACAGATGGAAAGAGGTGCATCGAATGAAAATCAATGTTGGTGGATTTTACAGTATTGTTGTCTTTGAGCCATTGCAGTTACGTCCAATATCGTTATCAAGAATTGCACTTGATTGCTTTAGACTATGACGTTGGATCACGTTGGCATAAGGAATTGGATTGAGTTTGGGCTAATCCAAAATAATGTTTTTTTTAGGGAATGTAATTTGTTAAGAGAATTCAAATCCTTAAAATGTAAATTATCTTGTTTTGATTATAAATTAAGAAATTTTTAAAAATGAAATGAGATATTTTGTCAAAGTTAAATTTAGAGAATTTTAAATACCACATAAAACTTAAAATTTTTAAGTTCTCTCTTTACTTTATAAAATATGAATCATAAAATAGTTCCTATAATTTTTTCAAATTTACAATTTTGACTCTATATGTTTCAAGATTTAGATATTTGTCCTTGTATTTTTGTTGTTAAAAATTTTCCTTAATTTTTTAATGAATTTTACAAATTAGTCCTTAAAAATTTGTAAGATAGTCCCTCAAGTTTTCTATTTTTTTTTTGTTTCCACCCAATTTTCATTTTCATTTTGTTTCGGAACTTTTAAAATTTATAAAAATAACTCAATTTTAAAAGAATGATTTATTTATCCAAATAAAAAATATTAAAACTGAAATAAAT
>JBBPBT010000517.1:3513238-3524079 GCA_037974875.1 Cicer bijugum
ATATATTTAAATTAAAAATTAAAATATATTTAAATTATGATTTAAATATTTATAATTATTACCATCGTCGTCTTTCAAATTTACCACACTAGTTCTTTTGACCAAATTTATTACTAATTAAAAAAAAAGTACATTTTATTTAAAATAAATAATGAAATTAAATTACTTGCACTTTGTACTTTCTTTTTAAAGTCAACATTTTAATATTATTTGCAACTTCTTTTAATATCAATATTTTATCATATTTGAAACTTATTATTTTTATTATAAAATATTTTATTCATTATTTTTCTATATATTGATTTTGAAAAAGTGCATAAAATGTACTTCAAAATTTTCCCCTACTTAGGCAATTAAAAAAAAATGAGTAGAGGACTATGAAATCAGAAAGGGGATAAACGTAGGGAGTAAAACCACTCATTTGAAATTAAGAGAAAGAAGAGCAAAATTGCACAATTAGAAAATATTGGACTTTAAAATAGTTCTAATGAAATAAAGGAGATAAAATTACACGATTGGGAATCTTAGAGGCTAAAATCGTTCATTCGAAACTTACTTATAAGTATTATAATGTGAAAAACAAGTAATCTGAAATTAGTTTTTTTCCTTTCACAATTTTTATATTCATTGTTATGTTTATCTCATTACTTCATGTAAATTTATTCATAAACTTCTCTCTTTGATTGGAAAACTTTGTTTTTTCTCCTTGCAAAATTTGTGGTAAACTTTAAATATATATAAAAGAGGGCAAGGCCTAAAAAGAGATATTACATCGGTATTAAGCCTGGAGTCGTAGCTCCAGCTAAATCAGCAGAATACCCCTGAAAAATGTATGAAAATTTTTATTTGGTTGGAAAATAGGCTCTAGATTTTGGTTGAATAAAATTTCTGTTATGAATAAAATTTGTATTTATTGGTAAAAAAAAATTTGCATAGATTACAACATTTAGCACAAAAATGAAAATTTAAAAAGGAAAAAAATTGGATAGCTCACGAGTGCTTGTTGATAACGTATGAATGACTATCAAAGTATCCATAACATCTTGTAAAAAAAATAAGTATTTATAACAATGTAAAAACCATGTAAATAAATTTAACAGTTAAAGTAAAAAAGAATTAAAAATTACAACCAAAACAAATATATTTTTAATAGAAAAAGTAAAACAAATCTTAACACAAATCAAGATCCACTGGTGGATTTTTGACAACACTGGTCCTCTTTCTTGTAGGATACATATACAAAATATTGGTCTTCAAACCAATTTGATTCTTGTTCTCAAAATGACATGGCTGATCCTCGTCAATCTTCCCCATCTTTACAACTTGTTGTCTCTGCCTCGTTGCATGATTCCTTTTATCCACATTGCGGTTGATGATGTTAGGCTTAGGCAAGTGTGGAATGTGATTGGCAGCTCCAACACCATACCCTCCAGCACATTCAATAATACTTTTCATGTAAAATTGCGTTGCTTTCTTTAGAATTCTTATTGGGCCTAATATGAAGTTTTTAAACTTACTTTTTTTGGTTATTTTCTTTGTCATGGTTCTTACCTTCAACTTAAGTATCCCCCACAATTAATTGAAAGTCTAGCTTGGTTTGGCAGAAGATTTGTGACAAAAAGGAAGGTGTAAAAATAAAGGAACGTAGAAGGGTTCTATGATAATGCAACTATTCGTTCAAGATTATATGCTACAGGGACTTGATGTGTATATAAAAAGAATGTAGTTTTGTGCAATTCACGACATGAATAAAAAATGTCAACTACGAAAAATACACAATATCGTGCTAAAGATTAAATGATTTTTCTAATAATCACGTGGAATTTATAATAGCATACAACGGGCTAACCATACCAGACAGATATAGCATATCTGTATTAACATTATGCTAGCCAATTAGGATAATTTAAATCAGGAGATCTCTTTTCATGGGTCTAACTACTATATATTTTAATAGTTTTTTTTACAATGGAGGCATTGCACTTTGAACCTAAGGCCTCATACCTTCTACCTAAATTCTTCACTATTATATTAGTCTTAGTGGCTTGTATATGGTTAAAATAGACTATTTTGCTATACAATATGTGGGGGGATATAATTGCAAAATAAGTTGATATGTATGAGATATTTTTGTTTCAATTGTCCCTTATGCTTCTACTCAATAAGACTTTTTAGTAGTAAATTTTATGAATTAAGGCTCAATTTGAAAGGGAAAAAAAATATCAGAAAGGCGAATGAGTTTGCCCTTGAATGATAATGAGGATCCCTAAAATGCCTTCGTAATCCATGTATACAATTTGCAAATATGCAAATTGTATACATGGTATTCGGCTTGCATGAAACTTCAGGTTATTCTCTTACGTCTTACCAAAGTTTGAATTTTATCAATTGACCCACAGTATTAAAAAAACACAGTGAATCCTCTCAATCAAAGAAGGCAAAGACCTAAAAACATTCAATGCATTATCTCCATTTCCCCAACTCAAATAGAAAAATGTAATTTAGAATAATTGTATCTAATAGACAAGTAATACAAAAAATATAGTGTTACTTTAACACAATCATACATGATCTGACATACATAAACAGGTGAGTCAAGAGACAGAAGTTTGTTGAGAGTCAGACCATAACATGACGGTAGCCAGAATTGCTATTGTGGCAGTTTCAACTCGAAGACGGTGAGGCCCTAGACCAACAGCTTTAGCACCTGCTTCCATCATCATATTCACTTCTTTCTCAGTGAAATCTGCAGACCTCCAATACAACATAAACTAGCATCAATTTAACCTTGACTGGAAAAAAGTATATATTTATGCCCTTCCTAAAACACAACAATTATTTGCCAATCACACACGTGCGGTGAAACAAAAAAGTGAAATTAGACTTATTAAGTATACTAACCGCCTTCTGGCCCGACTATGATTAAGCCGCTAGGTTCTTTTTCCAATGATGTCAATGCATTAAGAACAGGAGTTGCTTCTGCTGTTGCAACAAGAGATAGCTTTGATTGCGCAATCTAAGTGACAGAAAACAGGTCAAGTTATAAACACAGAAGACAAATGTTGGAATTCTATGAGCATAATTCATGAATTGACTATGTAGCCACATAAACCAATGTAATCAAATCCTTAGTTTAACTCAAAGAATTCCAATAAGAAAAAGGAAAGTGACAAACATATCACTGGTAAACAAGATGGATTCATGAAGGTAATAGGTTATTACTATGCACTGGCTAATTTTCTTCTCAACTAACTTCAATTCATGACCGAATTTCTTGCCAAGTAGTAAGAATGAAACACTTACAAGATGCACAAGATCACCAATCTCTACAGGAGGTTTCAGGATCATTTCATGCAGTCGTTGACCTATCAGAGACACAACAATATAAGGTTCACCGATCAAAAATGAAACAGTGTCTTTCATTTTAGAACCAATTTTAAAACTTCAGTCAAAATAGCCTACAAAATTCTAGAAGAAGCAAAATAAATGTTTAACCCGTAGTCACATGGTTCACAATTCTCTTCGGTGTGTGGTATGGGTTCAGGTACGCAGTACGCAACCTTGAAAGTATTAGGTACGCGGGAGGTATACATAGTCGGTACGCTATTCAGTTCGTGGTACATTCTAATATCATCGGTACACTATAAATAAAAAAATTTATTTAGTTCAAAATAAAAAATTAAATAATAAAAAATATTAATATCATCAATAAAAGAAAAACAAAATTAGCAACAGTTATTTTAAAAACCATATCCCAAGTCACTACAGAAAATATAAGTGCCTATAGTCACCGAAAGAGAGGTAGCATAAGTCCCATATTGGAACCTTTGTCAAATATAGAGAGGTAAGTTAGCTATAAATACAGAGGTAAGCTCTCTTGGAATAATCAATCAAGGAGTAAAGCTCTTGGTGGAGAGCTGTATAATTCACTAATAATTTTAGTGAATAGCATTTCCCAATGCAGTATAAAGCTTTAGTTTCTATAATCAGTTATTGGGCTATCTTAATGCTCAATTAACTGGAGTGCTTTCCCGATGCATGGATATCTGCTAATTATGCAAGAATTTCTGTGAACCAATACATAAAAGTTCCGTGAACCAATTTGTGGTTCTTTAGGATGGCAGCGAATTATGTTACTATGACCTCAGATGCAAAAATATATATGTAGTTACATTGTTTAGATGCTGCCAAAATGACACGTTCCAGTCTGTCCACCCGATTTTCTGAGATTGATGCAGAACGTTCAGTCAATAGAGGAGTAACACTACTGGCTCCAAGTTCCTATGGCAGTTAAACATGAACGGAAGAAAAACAACAATAACATATACATGCGGTAATCTAACCAGATAAATTTCAATATGCTATTGAAACATACAGTACACTTCTCTACAAGCCAGTCAGCACGGCCACCCTTCAGAGTACCTGTATGATTCTCAACAAGTGAAAATTTGGGTGGAAAAACTAAAGTGTAGAAAACAAACAACATTAATAAGTAATTTTTGTTAGAAAACTACAAGAACTCACCAAAACCAGCAAATACATGCCATTGTGAATTCTGTGGAGGCACTAACTTCAAATCAGTCGATGCAACAAAATCAAGTCCAGTTCGGTCAATGTTCTGTATGCATCCTTCTACCAAACCACCTTTCCCATTGAAGAGCTGTACCCTTGAACAGCATAATTTGGATCATAAACCAAAAAAAATCCAGATCACAGTGCAAGAAGTTCACAGGAATACTGATACGCAGACTTGAATACGGGCAAAAATTATCATTAGTTTTACTTATGTAGACTTAAAACAGAGAAAATTGTGACATAAGAAACAACCATGACAAAATCAAAATCAAAATATTTGACAGAAATTATTGAAGATCAACTGCCAAAGCAAACTCTCCTTCCACATTCCCATTTCCATATATATAACAATAAGTATTTAGTTACAGACATACAAAATTTGCAGGCTCAAGATGTTCTACATTGAAATCTAATGTGATTTCCTGAATGCTTTTATGTTTATTAGCAATCAACGATAAGAAATCTGAATTTGGCTCTTCTAATGCGAGTAAAGTGTAAATGAGAAAATCAAAGTTGTTATTTCAACAAACATGTGATTTAATATGATCATGATGTACCTTGAATATCTACCCTTAATTTTCTACCCTTGATCTTATAATTAATAGTTGATAATACTTATCTTACACTCTAAAGTGAGTTGTCCACTCTAGAGAAGTTTGATCTAAGAAGTATAATGTCTATAGCTATGAAAGATCAATCAATTTGGAAAAAAAACTACCAAATTTAAAGGACAAAATGAATTGTCACAAACAAAAAATCAAATTATCTTCTCTAATGGATGAATCATTAGCAGTGATAATCAATAAGGATTACCTATCATTGGTTGACAACCTCAACACTTTTGTCATATGCCAAAATTCATCACCTTTTACACGAATAACATTACCCTGAAACAGTAACAGCAAGACAGACAGAAAATTAACTATCTTCGTCGCCTTATAATGCTGACTTCACAAAACCCAAAATAAGAACTTTCCTTAAACCCAAGCTCAATTATGAAGGAGCGTTATCATATGAAATTTATTCCAAATTGAAGCTACAGTCATTAGTGAAATTCAAGTGAGATTTCATAGAAATGTCATTTAGAATACGATTATATGGCAATATGAAACAGTTGATAAAGAAGGAAGAGTTAAGAGTTGGATAGGGGAAGAGAATGCCTTTGAAGCGGGAAGAGTTTCGGAGTAGAATCGAGGGAGGCCACCACGTGACTGATCTACATAGTTGGAGGAGGAAGAGAATGCACGAACAATGGTGAATCTTCGGAGGAATATTCGATTCGCGAAGCGTAGGCTTGAGGGTACTACTAGGGTTTGCAACATTTGAAATTTTGGTACCAAATTGATTTCAATTTGTGATTGTTCTCATCGTCGTCATCTGAAAATGAAACGGTTGCGTTGCAATTGCAGCTTATGGCGGGAACACCCCCCACAATGGCCCATGAGTAAGGCCCATCCACAATTGATGTTAAATTTTAAATATGAGATTAATAATTTTATTAGAAGTTTCATTTCAATAATATTCTTTATATAAATATTTGGAGTTTATGAACAACCACTTAAATTAAATCCTCATAGATTTTTGATTAATTGTATAAGTTCATCTCAACTTTAACTACATGTGTACTTTATTAATTTCAAGGTTAAAAAGACATGTTTTTTGGTCCTTAAATAAAAGAAAATAAAAATATTATTATACTAGATTGATAATCTTACTTAAAAGTATAAATTATATAATTATATAATTGATGTCGGTTAGACGAGTTAAAATTTAAAAAATATTTTTTTTTATTTTTATTGAACTGATTAAATTATTATCGATTCAAAAAATAAAAAAAAATTTATTAATTTATATTTTTAAAAAATATCGCGACTATTATAATTTCATAACTTTTAAATATATTCAATGTTTTACCAAATAACTTTAAATGAGACTATCAGAATTTTTATAATATAAATAATATTAAATGTTAATTTATAAATTTACAAATTTCGTATCCATATATGAATTTTATCATTAATATAATATAACAGTAATTAAAAAAATTAGGTCAAATAACAATGTCTAGAATAAATTATAAAAGAAAATTAAATCAGTATTTCATTTTCTATAACTAGAGTCTCATATTAAGTAGAAATAAAATTTAAACATAATTTATAAATAAATAAAAACAATCGTTATCTTATAAACTGATTTTATAAAGTATAAGAAAGAGTTAAATTACTCAATATATCCATCCATATTTGAATAGAGGGTTGAGTACTCCAACTTCGAGTTGAATTAAACATTAAAATTTGTGGATAATTAGCATTTAGCACACAAGTACTACCCGGTTTCCAAGTCAAAGTAGTAATAACTGGAATAAGAATTTTCAAAACCCAACGGCAAAAAAAGTCACCCAGGTGCCATAGAAAATACAAATCCACACATGCAGAAGCTTCTATTGTTAGGTTCTTCATTTGGATTTTTCTCAAACGAATTAATCCACTCAGGAAAAAAAATATGAGTAAGGATTCTTTTAATTTAATTTTATGAAAGTGATTCAGAGTCAGCCAAAAGACACGGCACCATTTATAGCCAAACAAAATCATGCTTCTAGGCCAACATTTTTTGACATTATTATATGGAAAATGTTTTCTATACCCCATTCACCAAAATGAAAAAGAAACAGACAAAATTATATAACACATAAGATATCTTTGTGATGTGATTAGTGACAGATCCAGACATTTTAATTTTAATTGGTAGAGACAAAATTATATATTATTAAAATAAAGAAAATACACCAATGCATACAAAAATAAGAATATCATCGTTATAAATTAAAAATTGAAGACACCTCACTATCTACATAATATAGTTGTTTATGTCTTCGAAAATTGAAATCAATTTTTCGCTTTCATTACTATGAAAAATACTAAAAAAAATTATTCTAAAAAATATTTTTCTTTACGTACAAAACCAAACAATTCTTCAACACATTATCTCTCAGAAATTTGTATATTTGATGTTTTTTTACAAATAAAATGATTTAATTATTTTTTAAGTGGGAACAATAATTAGTTTTTTTAATGAGAATAGAAAATTAAACAACAAAAAGTAATAATTTTAAAAATAAAATAATGGGGCAGCTGCCCCAATTATCATAAGGTGAATCCGACACTAAGAGTGTATAATATATGAATTGTGTTATTTAAATACAACAAAACCTTTTAAGATCGATGGAAAACCAAGAAACATCATAAAACGTGAACGCGAAGAATCTAAAATTTTAAGCTTTTCCCTGTTTCTCCTGCAAAAGTTATTTTTCACTTTGGTAACCAAGTGACTTTGGGTCCATTTTGTTGGTTATGTTCCAAACAAGTTAGAAACTTTACAGCTTATACTTTGATATGACCAATCGATAATATATCAAACAAAAGAACTCCATAATTATGTAATCCTATAAATTAAAATATATCAAAATATTTATCTACCAAGATTAGTATACATATTACACTATGAAAATGAAATAAAAAGAAACACACATGTTAATACATATTTAATATTCTTCTGTCCGCAACAACTGAGTGAACTAACTCTTCAAATGTCAAAATTAATTTACATATGAAAACTATAGCTTATACATAAAAATAATATTACAACAAAGTGTAGAAAACCATATTTGGATCTATGGTTTTTGCTTCTGTGTATAGATATAATCCGTGTGAGCTACAAGTGTTCTTCTCATCAAACAATCATCTTCACTAATACCCTCACAATTTTCCTCTATGTCGACCTTCACATCTTCCAAGACCTTCAATTAACACATAGTAGAAGATTATTAATTGAACAATAAAAAAGAGAAAAATACAATATTTTTTATAAGTCTTAGCTTTCGAGGTCATCAAGCGAAATGGGTTTAAATTTTGATCAATAGTTGTTTCAGTCAAAAATCAAACTCGAGTATTACTCAAACAATTCTTCTTAGTTGAAGCTCTATTGAGTCTGATCACTTGTTTGATCCGAGACTAAAAATATAATATAATATAATATAAATAAAAGTTACTCACCTCATGTTGAGTATCGGTTGAAATGATAGGAGAAGAAAGAGGAGCAAGTCTTGCTGCATATGTGAAGGTTAAGAAGAGGAAGAAGAACACTACCAAGCAAAGGGGGGTTCTGGCCTTAGACAACATTTAATTAACTCTTTGCTTTCTAGAATTGCCAATTACTTTCCGATGCAGCAAGAATAGGACTATGGGACCCTTTATATAGATAGTGCTTTGTTGGAGAGTACAAAATTATACCTAAAAATTTATGGCAGAGAGATAAATCAGTGAATTAAGGTTAAAAAGATAGTTAAGATTTATTCTACAAAGATAAATAAGTGAATTGAGATAATAATGTGTTAAGTATCTTAAAAACATTTGATTAAAGAATAAAAAAAATCATATAAAAAACATTACTTTTGAAAATTCTAAATATTTAGTGCACAACTTTCAAATTTTTATTTTTATTTTTGATTCATTAACAAGGACACTTGTTAAAAATTTCCAAAGTTGAGTAATCTATCTACATTCAATGATATTGTTCCAAGTACAAATAACATATATTTCAAATTAAATTTCAAAATAACTATCAAATGATAGATTATCAATTATATGAGATTGAACATAATTATATGAGATTCAACATTATATGTAAAATAAAGTTTCATTAAAAAAATTCAAAATCTATTAAAAAATTTCAAAATTTTTATGAATAAAATAAATTGTCATCGATGAGATTAAAAATTTAACAAATTTTATTTCTACAATTATACTTAAGTTTTACCTACTTCATTTTAATTTATATAAATAAAATCGAATTTATATAAATCAACCACACAACCTCAACATGAACAAATCTCTTAATATTTTGTTTAACACAAAATCAAGAAAATTAAATATAAGCATTATTCTTGATAAGTGTGAAAATAGATATTCCCAAACTTAGATTCTCATTGGTGCATAAGTAATTAATAAATTAGTCATAGAGTGTCTCACGTATATATTCCCAAACTTTTCAAAAGAAAAATGAAGGATGCATATAATTTTCTTTTGACGAATAAATGAAGGATGCATATAAATTCTCACGCAGAAAATCACAAGATTATTGTGGTGGAGCTTTTTCATATGTTTAGTTTAATACGTGGACTTGACCATATTTGTTTGGTCAACCATGGAATCGACCATGTTATCATGTACTAGTTTAAACTATGTTTTTATACACGAACTTAATTATTGAGGCTGGTTGGCAAAACTTGCGGATAGAAATCATTTATATTGTCATTCAATATATATATTTTTCATAAAAATATATTCAGTATTATATACATTAATATTTTGTCTATATACATATACACATTAATATTGTCATTGAGCATAATTTCCTAAATTTATGACAATGATTATGGTTTCTTTCCTACGAGAAACTGGGATAAGAATATTGATAGTTTTTATTTGTATATAATTTAATGATTTATTCCATCTTAATTTTTTATAATTAGAAGAAAAAAAAGTTATTAAAACATATTAAGAAAACATAAAAATTTCATTTTAATTTAATTTATTTTTAAAAATTAGTATATATATATGCTTTGCTTAGGTCCTGTAATATTGTGAAAAAAATAATACTTTTAACATATACAAAAGCGTTTTTTTTATATAAATAAATTTATGTGAGTTAGATTCTAAGACTTACTAGAGTCAGAAAAAACCTATATAATCTACCAAGTACCAAGTGAGTGCTCAAAATAAGAACAAAATTCGAACTTAAATCTTAATAGAATATAAGTTAAAATTTTACCAACTAGACCAACCAATATCTGCAATGTGAACAAAAACATTGGTTAGAGATTTCCTTGGAGACAAAAACATTGGTCAGAGATTTTCTTGGAGTATAATAGTTCCGTTTGTTTAAGATTTTAAAGAAGTGATTTTGATTTTATATTTTTAAAAATAATTTTTATGAAAATTTATTTATAAATTATATAAGTTTTTTAAATTCATTTTTTATTAATTAAAAAAAATAATTTTAACATTCAATAATTTAGATATTTATTATTAAAGATTTTAACATGATAAGAATAATTTTTCATTTTAATAATTTTTATGAAGAGATTTTCAAAAATTTGTATGAAGAGCTTCTCAAAATAGGTTTTCATTTTAATTATTTTTTTAAATTTCACTATCCAAAAAAATTTATTAAAAATAAATCATATTTTAACATAAATTATTTAAATC
>JBBPBT010000517.1:3524405-3543186 GCA_037974875.1 Cicer bijugum
AAATTGATCTTTTAAATATTAACATATCACAATATTATCCTATCAAATATTTTTGAGTTAAATAAATTTTTAGTTTTTATAAATTTTAGTTTTTAGTCTCTATAAAAAATCACATTTTTAGTTTCTACAAAATTATTTTACAAGTTGTGTTTAGTCCTTCCTAAAAAGAAACATCATTCAATTTTTAAATTTTTAAATGATTTTTACAAATATGTTTAGAACATTATTAAAAATTCATCCACATAAATTTAGAATTTTTTAAAATTGAAATTATTCAAATATGAATTTTTTAAATGTCATATACTCAAGATAAAAATATTAAAAATTTAGACTTAGAAATAGAATTTAGAACATATTTTTGGTGGATGAACTTTTTAAAGTATCGTAAATATGTATGTTAAAAAAACATTATTTGCATAATAATTATGTGATTTTTTTATAAGAATTAAAATAAAAATTTTAAAATTTTACATAAATTAAAAACTTATTTAACTCAATATTTTTCTTCAAAATAGTTTTATTGCATTCGTGAGAACTGTGTTGATGTATTCCTATATAGGGATGACAATGGATAGAGTTTGGGCCATATTTGTATCCGTACTCTCCTGAGTATCAACTTTAATACTCGTACCCTTACCCTCTGGGTACCTAAGTGTCTGTACCCATACCCATTACCCACACTTTAACTTATCGATGAATAAATATTAAATTTAAAAATTATTCAAATGTCATAAATCCAATCATAAAGTATTATAAACTAAAATATTTTCTAAATCAAAACATTTCAAATGAACATTCATTACAATACACATTCAAATATTCGTAACAATATTTTATGAAGTTACAACTTTTACGACAATATTATTTAAATCAGTAAAAAAAATTTATAAGAAGTTGCAAGTATAATTATAAAGACACGATTAATAAGATATAACTCTTAGTAATAAAGTCACAATTATTTGATTATTCATCATAATCAAATTATTAAAAAGTTTGCAAACGTTTATCTTTTGATTTGATTATAAATATTGTAATTGTCCAATGATATTAATATATATTAAAACATAAAAGAAAATAATTAATTAAACTAAATATTAATATACTAAATAAATAAATAAAAATATTTATATAAGTGCGGGGGCAGGATGGGTATTATAGTACCCGTACTCGCACTCATACCCACTTAATTTTGCGGGTAATTACCCGTCTCCGTGCTCATACCCATTATGCGGATTTTTATTCTATCCATTGTGGGTGTTTTTTGCGGGTACCCACTGGATCTAGGTCTAATTGTGATCCTATAATCCCATACTAATATAGAAGTATGTTTAATTAAGTTGAGTCAATGTTAAGGAATCATCTCCTGTTGGTAATAGTTTTTCATAATCATATTCAACTACCATGATATCTAAATAGCCTTAGAAGAACAAAAAATCTATTGCTCGTGTTATGCATAAGCGTTTGATTATAGTTAATAATTTAATTTTGTTTCTTCCAAGATTAAGTAAGATTTGCATAATAGCCATAACTTGAATTTAATAATTATTAATCATGACAAAACAATCATGAATGGATGAACATGCGTAAACAACTATGCAATGCAAAATTGATCACACTAATTTTTCAAGTTGGTCATGAAATAATATATGGCATGCCTAAAGGTGAATGAGAGGATGCAAATGTTGGACAGCTATTTTCGCATTTGGTATATGGTTGCTGTAGGTGGGGTTGGATGACTTAATTAAAGGAAGCAAAAGTAAAGTTGAGAACGGAAAGCAAGGAAGAAATTTTCCATTTATTATTCAGCTTTTGCATTCCTAGTGACAATCTAGCTAACCCAGTATCTATCTTTGTATTACCACAAGTTTATTTTCTTTTTATATAAGTGAATTCATCACGAGTTTCTTGTCAACAGGAACACCATATTTTAAATATGAATGCAGTTGACTTTTTTAACCCTTTTAGAAACCTTAAATGCTTGTTAAACTTTTTAGAAACCTTGTAAAGTGCTTAGATTATTATATAACTGGACAAACTTTTCCCACCCCACACTTCTGAAAAACCATACATGAAATAAAAGGGTTTTGGGAAAAGAAAATTGAAAAAAAGATAAATCTTCTACTTTGAGTGTGTTTTTATAAAAAAAAAATATAAAATGATACGTATGATTATTATATTTTCCATTTTAATATTATTTATAAAGAAATAAAAAAAATATTAAAAGAATTCATTTAAATCTTCTAAAATTCTCTTCCAATACATTTTTTCAGTTCACCATATTCAAAAAAAAAAAATTGTATTCAAGTTAGTGGACTATCATTCTTTCACTCTTATCCTCGATCCCTTTTTCCAATGTCCTCCTAAACTCTCTAAGTGAGCCCTAAGTGTATTTTTAGATTAAATAATTTGTCATTTTTGAGAGTGGAAAAGCTTTTCCATTATATAAGATCAGTATTATATTTTTGGTAAAAAATAAGATCAGTATTGATGACATTTGGCTTAAAAAAAATGTGAATATAAATGGGCTTAAATACATATATTTAGATATAGTGAATTTTTCTACTTCATGTTTTCTAAAAAAAAAACCAATTCTTTGTACGGATTTATTAGTACAATAGTATATTTTATTGATCAATTTGAACATGTATTTGATAATATAGATGGCGTGAGAAGAAACCACTTTAGATATAAATCAACTAATGAATCTAAAGAAATAGTTTTTTTTTCTTCTTTAAATGAATCTAAGGAAATAGTTTTTTTTCTTCTTAAAATGAATCTAAAGAAATGTACATGTAATGCATTCACCAAGCCCATTTTCATCTAATTTTTTTTATCCATTTGGTGTGAAGAAAATATTATATTTATTTTTGGTGTGAAGAAAAATATTATATCTAATGCATTCATCTAATTTTTTTATCCATTTTCATACTCTTTTTGGTGTGAAGAAAATATTATATTTATTTTATACATACATGTGTATTCTTAAAAATTAAAATGTAAAAGTAATATTTAATTTAATATATGAAAATTTTAATGAAAATATATACCACTATAATAAACTGACCTAACTTAAATCTTAATAGTTGAATTTTTCAATCAAAAAATAAAACTTAACTTCTTAACAAGTCCCCAAAATTGGTGACATCCCAAACCATAAGTAGCCCGAATCCGGTTCATGTTCAGTCCAGTTTGTACTTGAAACACTGGATAGGCACATGACAAACAAAAAAAGGATTATGTGCTAAACTAAAATGATATTACACATGCACCAACAGGAAAATTGGATAGGCAGCATTTACCATGGCCACAAGAATAAAAATACTTTATCCATTTTCCTTAGAATATCGATAGTAGTGAAGAGTATATTTGAAAATAAAAAATGGTATTATACTAATGTTAGTTGCCACAAACTTGGCCTCATGAAAGAACTTAACCTTTCTTTCTAGTAACCAAATTCTTCGGTGTAAGACATTGCACAATACAAGGAAGTTATCTGGAAAAAAATTTATATTTTGATGATTTATATTTTGTTCCAAATTAGTACATATTGAGTTAAACAGAAGGTACTCACTGAAGTTATAATAGACATGATGATTACCATCTATCCATAACCACATCACCACCAAATTCTCCATCTTCAAGCAGCTCACCTTCTCTATGAGAATCACGGTGGTCTCTCCTGTGTCTCTTGTGCCGGCCTTCGTCGGATTCGTGACCAGAACCATGCTGCTCCATTTATCCCAGAACAAAAAATATGAACATAATCAATCAGTGAAACACTAATTGATTTCACACAACAAAAAAAATGGTGAACATTGGTGAAAAACAGAAAAATGATTAATCTGCATACCCGTCTGGATTTCTTGCGGTCGCTACTGTGACCGTGAGATTTCTTAGTCCTCTCTTTATCAGTTTCTTCCGGACTTTGATGCTGCTTCCGTTGCTTTCTGTTATCATCATCACTCCTTCTGTTTTCTTTGGAGGTTTGAATCTCATTAAAGTCCACACTGTCACTGTCTGTTCTATCCCTCTTATGTGTCTCCTCTTTCCATCTTTCACGCCCTCCCTCTTTTTCCCTTCTTTGCTTCGATTTCCTTCTTTCTCTTTCCTCCCTATCTTTATCCTTCTTTGTCTGCACAATATTATATTTATGAACTTATTAGCTACAAACTGAAAGCCTTTTCTTTTACCATAGATAATACAAACACTGCAAAATATAGTATGCATTAATAGAAAAATTTGACGCCTTGAAAGTAAAAGATATTCAGCAAAAATTAAGATGTCGAGACAGAAAATGCATAAATTGGTTTTAATAAAGAAAATAGTTTTTGTAGTCATTGGAATTAGAAAGCAATGGACAAGCTGGCTGATTATCCACAATGAATTTGCACTTCATATAAATCTTGTGTGTATTTCGTGTTAAAAAGATAATGAATGAGAAGCATAAATCTCAATTCTCAATTCTCAAATATGATTGAAATGAGCAGAATTCATACCCTTTCCTCTTTCCGTTTCCGCTCATTCTCCTTTGCCTCCTCTCTCAGTTGTGCAACATACTCGTCAAACATTTGCTTGCAAAGGCTCGCATCTCCAATAGATCTAGAAAAAAATTACAACCAGTAAAAAGTAAAATCAGGAACATGATTATATTAAGATATTGTTTCAAGATATATAGGTTTATTCATAGCAGCCAATCCCAAAGAACATTATGAAACAGCCAACCCCAAAAATATTAGTGGAATAGCAAATTGCAGAGAACTACTATGTGATAGACGACTGATACAATAAAATTAGTTTATAATACACACAGTAAAGTTCAAAACCCATAAAAGTACTTTGTTATTTACCTTTAACACTCAATAATCTTCATGTTAGTCAATGTCTTACAAACATTTTAAAATTACTTACAACAAACTTCTAAGCATGTCCAAACAAGCAAATGAAAAAATGTTGATGTAGGAAACCATTGTCAATGCCAAAAGAAAAGAAAAAAACATCATTCAACAATTTAATTTACCAATAACATGTTTTAAAAGCTTATGGCAAAAAAAGCATATAAAAAATTATTAAAAATCAATACAATAAATACAGAAGGATATTCCACCGTGATAATAGAAAAAAAGGGCAAATCTAGAAAGAAAGTTGCCAACAAAATAAAACCGAACAACCATGGCAGGTAAAATAATGGGCTTTGGAAATGGGTAGTCTTGGCTGAAAATAGCTATCGGTTGATGGGATTTAGCATAAACAGAAGGCACCTGCCAACCAAATGGTGGTTATTTTGCCAGTAGTAGTTGTTAGGATGGTGACAGAGACTATTTGACTGTGAATGCAGATGCTACCACAACAGGTGACTGCAAAAGGGACCAGGCAGGCATGGTGCTTCCATTGAAACAAAGCCAAACACCACCAGCAGGACCTAGCTAGGAGAAGTGCAGGATTGGAGGGGAAAGGACAGTCTAGGCAAAGAAATATTATCGGTTGCTGGAATTAGCAGGATCTGAAGCAAAGGGCATACCAAAATGACCAAAATGGAACATTATGATAAACTTAGTGGCCAGAGGCTGATACCAATGGCAGATAGCAGATCATGGTAGCTAGCCAAAAATCCACCTGATCAGTTGAATGAAAGAGGGAGAAAAAGGCAAGAGTATAGCTGAATCGGGCAATTACATTGATATCCATAAATTTAATTACCTTCTAGAAAAATAAATGGTTTTTTCTCCAAATAAATAGGCGTATGTTGCTAATGTACTCCTTAAATCTTGTGGGAGCACATTAGCAACCCACACACCAAAAAATTTCAGAAAATAATAAATAAATAAATAAATAAATAAGTAAAAGGTTAACAATGAGACAAGAACATTGGAAAATGACTGCAATGACAAGAGAACAAAGAGCAAAAGAAAACAAGATGATTGTTCGCCATAGACGATCATCGGAAATAGGAGTTCAGAACAGAGAGAGATGACAGAGAGACTAGATGTGATAAAGGCAGAAAGCAAGGTATGAGGCTACAGCTTTGGATGTAGGCTTAATTTTTTCACTCATGAGCACTTAGTTTCTAAGGGAAATGGATTTGATGAAGTCAGCAGTCACTACAGTCAAATCTGAGCCATTGACAAAGACCAGAGGTTGAGATTTCAGGTTGAGATTTGCCAAAATCAAGATGTGAAGATTGACCGATTTGAAAGAAATTTTTATTGCGTTGAATCTGTTTCTGAATCGGGACATGCTACTCACCTTTTTGGAGTTATTGTGTGGGTCATACTACTCACTCTTTTTCGTTGTTACTGCGCTGTCCACCATAAAAAAAGCTGCAAAGTGATGACCCTTGAGTGGCAGCTGTCCTATTAATGCCACACCATAGTGGTGTTATGGCCACAATATGACAACGGTGTACACAACATTACAGCACTACAGTAGCACAAATTTTTTGCAATCAAATACTCATGGTTTTATCATTGAAAAATTGGAAATCAATCACAGAAGTAAGGAAGTGTTAGAACTTCACTATCCACGACCAATTTACAGGGAATACTGCTTTATTACTCCCTATGGCTAATACTAAAAGGTCTGGCGAAGGAGGAAAAATATGCATAAGAATTAAGGAGAATTACGTATTATTTTATTCCTTGTTTTATTCAGTAAAATCAGCATTATTACATGCAATTAATAGTTTTTACTTAATGTCCTTTCCTATTTTCTCTATTTGCCAATGCTGGTGCACAACCACGGACTACCAAAACATATAGTCACTTGTATCTTTTCTTTCCTACCAGGTGGTAGTGTCTTGTCTTAGGTGGTTTAAGCATGTTTTCGTGAGGACCCATAGAAGTACCAGACTGAGTATTTCTGTATATAAATTTTCACAATTGAGATAAAAAATTATTATACTTTCATGCCATATAATAATTTTAAATTCTCTTTGCAGTAGTGAAACTGATTTTTTTGGTATTTCATTAAGGAGTGTGTGTGTGTATTTTAAAAATAGTGCATATATACTAAATGATAACTACGGCGCGAGACACTGAGAACCACAGTTCGATTCTAGTCCAGACAACTTTTGGAGTTTTTTAACAGTTAACAAATTAGTCAAGTTTTGTACCTTACATACTCTGGTTTAGGGTTACACCCTTGATCTGACCAACCATAGGTTAAATTCACTGTTGAACTAGTCAAATCGACAGGTCAAATCCGGTTTTTGCAAGGTTACAGATAGGGGGAGACCAAGGAAGACTATAGGTCAAACAAATACGAGTGGTTTAGATTATATGTCCTATCATTGAATGGACATAATGCTGTCATCTAATTCATGTATTCAATCCAATCTAGTAGGAAAAGACTTTGGTAGTGGTGGTTATTGTGTTTCTTGTCTACCAAAAACCCGTACAATTTGAACATGGTATCCAACACCATGAAAATAGTTTCTCCGTTCCATTGTCTCAACTTCATGACTCTAAATTACCACTCGTTTTTTTGTGCACTAATCTCATCTTTACGAGTTTTAACACATTAAGTTTAAGTCTCAATTTTGTTGTGCATAGTTGCAGTTGTTTCAGCTTCATTATGTATATTGAAACTGTTTCAACCAGCTTTTCTACAAAACGGCTTCATTTCAGCCTATCTTTCCACAGGCTAAATTTGTGTTCGCTTTTCTCAAGTTTGGCTTTATTTCAGCTGTTTTTCTGCAGAAGGGCCAACGTTGTCAATTGCGGAAAATAGAGGCTTGTTCAAATTCCGCTACGCTACACTGCTAGGGCCCTCTATAGCTGCTATTTGACAACACTTTAAAAATATTAACTCCATTTACCTCTCTTTCCACAGGTAACCAGCTTTTCTGCAGAAGGGCCAACGTTGTCAATTGCGGAAATCCCGCTACGCTACAATGCTATAGTGCTTCTATAGCTTCTATTTGACAACACTTTAAAAATATTAACTCCATTTACCTGTCACTCTACTGTCTGATCATGTCTCCTGTCACTAGGAGCTTAGGTTTGTGTCTTGATGCCTCTGCTACGAGCTCATCATCCTCTGCTCATCTTCGTTGTCTGCTTGCGGTCCCATATTCCTCAAATTTTCATCAACGCATATGCCCATCTTCGGCCACCACCAATTCTAGAGTCCTTCCCAACAATACTTGACAACATTGTCTGCTCTACCACATTTGTTGGAGATGCGAAGAATTGAAGAGTTTCTTGGCTTGCATACTTTATCTTGAAGTTTTCTTCTTTTCTTTCTTTTGCAAGTTAGTAACTCAATGAGTTCTCACATATCAATGGGGCGCTAAACCTCTGTAATCAATCCTTGGGTGTAGACATTATTGAGGTATAATTTATGAAACCTTGCTCTATTTGGTTTGTTTTTGTTCATGGTGAATTTCATTTAAAGAAACAGACAAGATTAAGCATCAATGGCATGAAAAATCTGCAGGACAATGAGAACCAGTAGGGAAACAAAGATGAAAGTCGCCGGAGAGAAGTTGTTGGATGGTCGCTGGAAAGCTCAAAGGTTGGATGGGTATGGACTATGAAGTACAAGTGACAGCAGGCACTTACGAACTAAAGAAATAGAGATCTGAGGGTGTTTAACTTAGAAACCCTTGTTTTTTTACCCTGAAAACCTTAAACTACACCCAATCCCACCTCAGACCCTAAAATTGAGAGGGGTATATTTGGGTTTCAAATGCTTTCATAAACGCTTCCTTGGAGCGTGCAAACAACCACTATTTACACTATAATAGCAGCTGCGACAGTGAAACTCAACGCCACAAAGACCACCATAGCAGCGACTTACTAGGACACTATTAAAACATAGGTATAGATTATAGTTATTTGTAGTGTTAGAAACAATAACTTTACTTCTGTAATGTGCTATGATGCAATTTGATGATAGTAGTAATATTATGATTTCAATTATATATTAAATATGACCTCAAACTTTTAACCTCTTCCTGGAATCATTATAAAAAGAGGAAACAAACATTTATGTTTCATGCTTAAAATAATTGTAATTCAGACCTGAACTCTTGGCTATCTTCAAGAAGTGGCTCCGAGTCTTCCCACTTTGAAAACTCGGTAATGTCCTGCAACAATTAAGCAAAAGAGTAAAGATATTTATTTCCCAATAACTACCACATGACAAAACTTATTAGTTAATGACCACAATACCCCACCTTGATAGAAAATAGTAGACGAAAGAAATCATCTGCAAGACGCTTACGCTTCTTAGCTTCCTTCTCCTCCTTCTCCTTAGCACGTTCTAGTAGCTCTTCAAACACTAACTGCAGGATAGTACAGAATCAGACCAGACATGGAAAAGGCATATTTTTTTAGCAAAGAAACAAACTTCTTTAGCTATAACTGTGAGGAAAACTAGTAATATAAGAAAAGCTTGAGACGCCTTTAATTGCACAACACAAATTTGCAAATGGTACCAAGATATAAAAATAAACAAAAATCCAAGACATGTGTATGTTTGTATTTGTCACTACTGTACCTACCTTTAAGTTGGAATCAGATGTAGAAGGAGAGCTAATGTGTTCTGATAAAGCTGATTTGAAGTCTTCAAAAGTCCAGGTTGTCAACAATGTAATCTGAGAAGTATGATAACATTGTATATATCAGAAGAGGATTTTTAAACAGAAACCACAAAGGATCAACTCATCATACCTTTGCCAACTTCACTGCATCTTTTATTTGACTCTTTTCTTCAACATACTGTAACATAAATAAGAAGGAAGATTTGGATTTTATGAGAACGGTTTTTTTCAATTCCAAAGTTTCTAAGCATGCTTAAATGTAAAAGTTGTCCAGCTCACGTGAGTCGAGGAGCAACGCTATCTCAATATAGTAAAATATGCATAATTAAATTTATCATTTGAACCCAAATTGATTTTTTATCGTTATGGGATACCTTAAATTCACTTAGGTTGGTATAAATTCTTGTGGGTGTGCTTCTAACTAAAGTCATTGAATGCCTCATGATTTAACAAAAGAGAAATTAAAAGTATCAACAAATAATGATTCTTTATCTTGGCTTCACACTAAATTGAAATTTAAGTTGCTCCCAAGAGCATCTAAAGAGACAAAATATGGCTTTTGAAAAATAATTGTGAGCGGGAAGAAAAAAAGGAAACTCGGATGGTTCGAAACCAACCGTAAAGACAGTAGAGCACTCACTTGTTTCTCTAGCTCTTCAGCAACATCTTCAAACAATTCTTTTGGAGTTGAACCTGAGGTGTTTGACGCCACTGCTAGATAGGCTGGTAAATCTTTCACCTACAAGACCACGAAACACACTCATCATTGTTTTCACTGTAAAATAGTTTATCCAAGCGTCAAAGGCAACAAATCAGAAAATTAAAACAAGGTAATAACATTATGAAAGAAAGCAGAAAGTCTAACAGAATACAGAAAACATAAACAAATGCATGAATAACCATAGCAATGGACAGTTAACCTTGAAATGATAATCACGCCAATGAGTTTTTGCTGTGAGAATGCCCGAAGCAATATGTTCATCCATCAATTTGCGGAATTCATCTCGGTTTTTACGTTCCGTCTTTCTCAATTCTTCCTATTTTGTTTGAGAACAAAGATGAGATTATGCAATAAAATAAAAGAGGGGGTAGAGTCCTACAACCACTTGTAAGGCATAAACATGACAGCACCTTCTGTATCTTCTTCTGCTCTTCCTCTTCCTTCTCTAAATCACGTAAATAATCCTGAGAGGTAAAATATAAATTAGATTTGTTGGAAAGTATCTCCAACATAGGGAAAATATCATCTAATTAGCTGTTTTATTTAATTAGTTTTCATTGTTTCCTTAATATGAAGTTTCAAATATTAAGTATTGTTTACCTTGTATGTATATATGTGTGCGTATGCATGTGTCTGTGTGTGCATATATATAATTGATTGTGTTGAGGGTTCTGTAATTTATTTTCCCATCTCAAGAGGATTAGCTTAAAATTTCAATATTACAGAAGTTGAATGACAATAATATTCAGCTTTAATTGTGAAGTAAAAAAAGTTACTTGGAATATTTCCAAGCGATCAATTTTCTCAAGTCGAGAGCATCTTTCATCAGCCTCTAAGCGGTCTTGAACTTTTCGCCACTGCGTATTAGCCTATGGAGAAGGTGATGGATGCATCAATACAATTTCTAACATAAGACATTTAGAAACATAATGAATAAAATAACATTTACCTTTATAAAGTCACAAGATTCCAAAAATTTCCTATATTCCACTGTATTTCGCTTCCGTTCCTCCAGTGCCTTAGCCCGTTCCTAACGAAAATAGCAGAGGTTGATATTCACTAAAAGCATCTAAGAGATTTGCAATTTTTTTAATGCATTAAATACAACCTTGAAAAACCTCCATCATGGTTCCTTATCCATTAAAAATGTTCGACAATGTTTCTATACAATTATACATTATATCTAAATTCCCAAATTTTACTACTAAAAAAGACTTTATATAGAGGTCCATAACATAATTTAGCTACAACATAGAATTAAATGGCTGAAAGATTAGATAGTAGAATGCACCTTGTTCATAAGTTCCTCCAAGAAGCTATCAAACATATCCTTGCGATCTCTATCTCGCTCAACGGCCTTGAAGCGTTCATCATTTTCAAAAATAGCTACTGCTTTGCTGAGTTGATTTCCAAATAAAAATAAATAGCAAGATCCCAAATAAATTGATAGAAAGACTTGGCCAATCTAAGTTGAGAGAAAAAAATAAAATTCAAATATCATGAAATAAAAAAGAAACCTGTATCTTGTGGATGAAGTCAACTCCGTGGACTCCTGGAAAATAATTTTATATATAAGCACAAAAAATTGCACTATCAAAGGAAATGACATATCGCATTGTTATAATGAAATTATGAAGCAGATGAACATACTTCCAACATTTTTCTAAAGTCCTCCCGTGCTTTTTTGTGCTTCATACGCTTTTCTTCTGCTTCCTGTTTTTTCCTTTGACTCAAGTACTGAGAATAAAAAATATTGGTGTTAAGTTAACGATGCAGCACAGTAGCCATTACAAATTAGCGACTAAAATTGTAAGATCGCCGATTTACAAATAAAGTGATGTAGCCGTGACAGATAATATATTTGAGCTAAAGTAAAGTGCACCCAAGCGGAAAAACTAAATAAGAGATAAGAGTAAAGGGAGTAAGAAATATATGCGTGGTTACATATGAATTACCTCATTGAAAGCTTGCTTCCTTTCTCCGAGAGATTTTAAGGCACCATACCTTTTGTCATTAATTATTAATCGCATAGCCTGAACATCAACTCAAGCAAATCAAATAAACAAAAGAAACATTCAAAAAGTAAAAAAATGTTATAACACAAATAAAATATATCAATGAATTGACATCACTATACCCGATCCCAACTCCAGTCAGGTCCAACATTTACAGATTCCAAGAGTGATTTGAATGCATCTTTAGCTTCCTGAAAGGGAAATATAACATATGCTCAATCCCAGGAACACACACACATATACATATATATATATATATATATATATATAGAGAGAGAGAGAGAGAGTTGATATACTGATATTTCATTCTCATACCATCTTATTCGCATAAACTAAGGATTCTGGCTCAACTGTCTTTGTTTCAGAGGCCACGTCATTAACGTTCTCCCCTGTTGAATCAATTTTTCCATCCTACAAAAGTAAAGATTTAATCAGCTTGCTAACCACCAGAAGCAAAACTCGTCCAATAGACATTATTAAGACTTCAATGAGAGAAGCATACTTCTTTATCTTCTCCTGGAACTCCATCTGCAGAACCTACCGTATCTTGAGCTGAAAAGTTGTTGGTGTCATTCCTACAACATTTTACCATCAACAAATAAAATTACGTACCACCAGACAAAACTGAAATCAAATAATGAAAATTAAACTGGCAGAATAGGGAATACATTGGTGTTACAGTAGTGTTAATATCAGAAACAATAGCTCTATCACTTCCCACACTAGCATCTGATGGATTGATAGTATTTACGGGTGCCTCAGGTTCATCCACTTTTGTTCCAGTTACGGTGGTTGTAGAAGGAGAGCCACATGATCCGGGAGTTATCTCAGACTGCAGATTACTTGGGGATGTAGTAACAACTGGAGCAACAGGAACAGGACTTGATGGTTCACCTTGACCAGGTAAAGATGAATTGTCTGCACTAGGCATTGCTTCAGAAACAGAAGTTGCAGAAGGTTGAGTACGGGGATTCAGTACTGCCTCAGGAAGTGTTCCATTGATCATTGCCTTTTCAACTTGTTCACGGGCCAACTTGAAGCAAAGCACAAATACAGAAAATAAATGTGAGTACAGAAATGTGTGGCATAAAATAACTCAGAATATTTGAAACGATATTGTTTTCAATGGTGTACACCTTCAGTTCCTCAGGAATTAACCACTTTGATTCCTTAGTGATCTTGTTGTAGTAATACCTAGAGAATTTTCATAAAATAAAAGAAAAAATTAGCACCAAGCATTAAAAACAGAAGAAAAAGACGAATTAACAGAACCAGGACACACTTTCTTCCATCAGGACTCGAATACTCCTTCCAATTTGTTGATGCGTCCACCCTCTAATAAAATGTAAAGAATGGAATTAGTTGATAGCTTATCATAAGGAGATTTCCTTCCAAATAAATAGCTTATGATAAAAACAACAGCAAATCCGGGAAATAATTGGGCGAGATAAAGGACCAATTACTAACAACCCAACTCACGTCAATCGCTTAGAAAACCAGCCTACTTATATTTTTATCATTCCTAAGCAAAAAAAAAGGTTCATTTATATTTATGAATTGTACTTCCTATTACTCCAGTCCCCGGTGATTTAGAAGTCGCATATTATAGTAATGCCAATTATCGTCAGGTTCCACAATTTATATTTTTATTTCTCCTCCTTGTCAAATCTTAACAGAAAATCCAAGTGACCCAAATCATTTCACCATAAACCTTGACAGTCCCTCTTGTTACATGCAATCCTCTCAACAGAGCATATTGTATATAATAGACAAGGATACTAAAGGATTCATAGGCAGTGAACATGAAATTCTGAATCTTCATAATGTAACTACACTGTACATTCATACCAAAAGTCCATAAATGAATGCACCTGCAAATTTTCTTTGCAAACATCATTTACAGTGCCTTTCTAAGGATCCTAAAATCAGACAGCAGTGAACCGCATATAGGAGAAATAGAAAGCAAAGTAACTTATTGCTTCATAACAGAAAACCCATGTTCTAAGGTATGAGCAGTACATTGGAAAATCAACACCCATATTCTTATGTAACATTCATTCCACAGACAGGAAGGTTGGAAACATTGTTTTAGATGAAAATGTTGCCTAGTGCAACCTTCATAAAGTTAACGACATTTTTTTCCAAGGCTAAAAACAGATTAATTAAAAAGAGAAAAACAAGAACTTGAGGGGGATATAGACCTTGTCCTTACCCAGGAAAAAAGGAAGGAAAAAAGAAGTGCAAAAGAGAAAGAGAAAAAGCAAAAGAAAAACTACACTAAATAGTGTTTGGAGAACTAGCCCTAGAACGGATATAAAAATTGTGTAAAGATTTAGAAGCATCAAGCATGCATAATTCAAATTCACTGATAAATCATTACAAAATTCCGAAGTAATTAAAAATCTAGACAATGACGCAGTGATATAATTTACTAACATTAAAGTAAAATAGTAGGTACGGCAAGCAGCAAAGACTCCAAGAAAAGTCTACCTCTCAATAGAATAGCACAGCATGTACCTGTAAGCATCTTAAAGCTATGGGAGTCACATATGTAGATTTGAATAAAGTAAAATTGGAAGATATGATATCCTAAAGGCATTAAAAACAGCCACCGACTTTGAAGTGCTTGGAGTGATACTAATATACTAATAGACAGCCATCATATGCTCAAAATCTTACACTAAACGGATATACTTGGATCCTCTTCTTAAGAATACATTGAACTAGCATTGTGAAGAAACTGTATATCATCAGAAATCGCCTTATTATTAATTATCTTTGATAATTAGAAAATGATAGAACAAGAGATCGATCAGAACAACTCTCTTATTTTGACATGTATAGTATCAACATAACTTATGCACATGCCACACACATGAAGTGGAACCAGAGAAAGAGCACTTTATTTTCAGAAATAAACTTAAACAAATATACATAACTGTTCTATGAAGCATGCATAAGCAACCATGAGTTAGAAGTCGGCACACAAAGAAGGAAGCAAGAAACCCAAGGAATAAGAATTGTTATTTTGTATTAAACAAAGGATACTAAAAATAATCTTAGGACAAAATCAACTGTTTCTTGTCACTCTTTCTGAATTGAAGGGAATAATTTGCATTCTATATTTTATAAGAGAATGAAATAAAAAGTTATTCTACAGCATCATCCAAGGAAAACAAAGCTGATATCAGACAGTCCAACCGGCAATTGTCACAAAACTGACCTTACAACAAGACGTAAAAGTCAAGATTGATTGTTGCCAGCCTGAGAGAAAACCCATTCAGTACAGAGTGAGCTAATACATCAGATTATTGTACTTACTGACCAACAGAGATATGCAAATGTGGCAACTTTCACCAGAAACCCAAAAGTAAAAGTTCCAAAGGCATGACTAATGAATCATACAACAAGATGAGAGTGAAATTAATGGCTCACCTCAATAGGTGTCATCAATTCAAAAGGCTTCTCCCAGCTAGATAATTTAGTCCTCTTATTGTAGTAAAATCTGTAAAATAAAGTTAAATTTTATAAACTGAGACTTGTAGACAGTTATTACTGGAAAAGGTTTGAGCATTACTCGAGAGAATATTAAATTGACCTAATTGACCAACAGAACATCAAGAATATTTAAAAACTGACTGCAACATAAACCAGGGGATAAGTCTAAATAACGAACACTAATGGTAATTTCCCTTTTATAGATGGTTTGTTGAACTAATTTTTTACTCTATGGAAATCAAAAGTTAAAAAGGATAGAGATCAGATGTAAACAAATAGCAATTAGTAACAAGAGTGATGTCAATATAAGAATCTATTAACTATAAGTAAAATGAATTGAACATATCTTAAACTGAAAATAAAACACTAAATAAACCTCCAGGAACTAGTATCTTTAATTTTAGTATTGATACCATTTTGATTAAGAATTATACCATCATGGTAAAGTAACTACAGTCTACACCCCAAAGTATGCTTGGAGCCTATGATAGGTGAAAAAAGAACTACCAAGCAGAATGAAGATGGGCACAAAACACTAAGAGGATATGTCCTACGAGGAAACCATATTAAAAACATTGGTTGCAATCCTCACCTATTCCCACTCTCCCAACCCCTTATATATTTTTCAACCGTGATCTGTAACCTAGGATCACAAGCAAACATTTGAATCATTTACCTTCTTCCAGTAGAAGAATTATGCTCAATCCAATCTGAAGGGCCAACCTTGGCAAGGTGTGGCTGGACAGCTGTAGCCTGAAAGAAATAAATTAAGACTGCATAAAAATTTCTGTGGAGGCAAAACACGGGATCTGCATGAAGTAAAAAATAAGTAAGACTCGTACTGAAGGCATGAAAGTTGCAACTGTTGGTTGTTCACCATTGCTCTGATGAGCTGTGCCAGGAGTAATGCTCTGAGATGAAGAACCAGCGGGAGCTTGGATTTGGGGAACAGGTTGGTACTGGCTAGTAGAAATAAAATTAGGCTGCTGCGCTTGACCATAAGAAGATGGTGCAAACTGCATAAATGCAAACCTAGAATCAGCACTTGTGTGATGGAAATTTAACTTCTTCCACATAAATTAAAGCCAGAACTTTACCATATACGATGAGGAAAGTGGCATTCCATTTCCTGGGCCACCTAAACCCGGTGTGTATCCGTTTGGAGCTTGAGAATCGGGCTGTGGCATCATTGAATCGGATGATGGTTGCATGTTCGGTCGCACACCTGGCATTGGAATCACCTGTGATGGGTGTGGTAACTGTTGACCAGCTCTCGGGGGAAACTGTTGAATTGGTTGAGAAAATTGAGGCTGCTGATTTTGAGGAGGCATTCCGACATTAAACTGTTGGTGGTAATGTTGAGCAGGCATGGGAACAAACTGTTGTTGCTGTTGAGGGGGAACAACAGCGCGAAACTGCATAAACAAATTGATTTATTCATATAAGATTATTTGACCTAAAGCAGATACCATCATAGTTAGTAAATAAATAAATAAAACACAAAAGAATTACTTGAACAGGCATGAGTGGACCGAAATTGCGTTGAGGATCCACTGAACCGGGAATCGGAGGCCGAATAGGCTTGCAAAACAAAAAGAAAAAATAACATAAAAAATTAAATTAAAATAATAACATTTAAAGCAGCAAAAATTTCTACTTCTAGATACTCTACCTGTAAACCTGGATATTGTGGATTATTATTGGACATCTTAGCAGATAAGCCTCCAAAGACTAATGCTAATGCAATCTACAACTGTAAAGAGTTACTCGTATCTTAGTATCATACAATACTAGTATATAACATTAAACCAACAAAAAAAATTAATGATAATAATAATAATGACATAATTCCCGGGAAAAATAGTGAAATTCGTTAGCACTTAAGTGATCGAAATTAAAAGTGAGGTCACAGAAATCGAAACACTAACCACATTAAAAACTTAAAATCAAATTCAATATGGGAGTGCCCCTATCTTAGAATTAAAAAAAATGTATATAGAAAATTAGGTTACAATGAAAAAGATGAATGCCGTTTAAAGATTTTTAGATAGGGGTTATAGAATAGAAGAGGAGAAAAAGTGAGATGTTTATATAGAGAGAGAGAGAGAGACTTACCAATGGAAAAACGAGGTTTATAGAAGTGGTGGAAGTGGAGCTTAATCACGCGGGGTTTTGAAACTGAAACTGAAAAGAGGGATTTTTAATTTTACAGTGATCGAGCGAGATTGAGAAGGAGACAGACAGGAGTAGTAATAATAATAATAATAATAATAATAATAATTATTATTATTATTATTATAATTATAATAATAATTATTATTATTATTATTATTATTATTATTACAACAATAATAATAATAATTTGATGATTGACAGCTTGGTAAGTGTTCCCCTTATAAGCTTGTGCCCTTAATTCTGAAGGAAACACAATATACTTTTTTTTGTTTTTGTTTTGGGCCTTGTAGTTTAAATAGGGCGAAAAGTTGCTATCCGCACCCCTGATTTTCTAAAGACACTCATCCTTACGTAATTTCATTAGGATGTGGAGATAAAACGGATTGGACAATTATGCAACTCTTTACGGACAAAAAGTTCATTTTAAAAAAACAAATGTGTCTTATGTAGATGTTGTAAATTTTGGAGTAACAAATTTGATTTCTAGTAATAAGAAGAAAAAAAATAAGTGTTTTGTTAGGAAGTAATTTTTTTTAGCAGATATAATTAAATACAAGTTATCGCACGATAAAGCTAGTTTATTTTCTTTGTTAAAAGGATAACATTATTCAATCATTCATCTTCTCTATTCCAAACTTTATCATATAACTAATAATTGTATTATCTTCTATTTATAAAAATATAGAAAAATATTTGTTCAAACTTCATTAATGGATTCAGTTCAAAGTAAAAAAAGATTAATTTCACTTTTGGGAGATTATATATACTTAAAATTCAGTTTTTTTTTAGTTCATTGTTGTAGTTGTGTCAAAGTTAACTGGTACATCGAAA
>JBBPBT010000517.1:3550630-3568258 GCA_037974875.1 Cicer bijugum
TTAATTTTATGAAAAATAAAATAAAAATGAGAACAACTTTCTATACATTCTACATTCTAGAACAAATTCGAAAATTTGAATTTATAATTAGCGGTCAATTTTACAATTAATTGTAAACGTTTTATATGATTATTATTACCTTTTTTTCACACATAATGTAATCATTATTTTAAAAAATAATACTAACTTCACATTTTATCTACTTCACTTTTTTCTTTTTCTGTTTCTTTTATTTTTCCGAGTCAACTTCACGTTTTTCTTGAAACTATTTTTTCTATACATTAATTATTATGTTTTTTTAAAGCCATTTTCTTAAATAAATGTACTATTATTTACTTAGTTCAAGTCATGGTGTGTGAATCTGTTTATAACATTTCAAATAAAAACTACCAAACTTGTAACTGGTATTTTGAATATGCGGCATGGTATGATAAGCATGAACCATCTTCGGTTTTCAAATTAGTATGCTCTAGAGCATCCTTAGTATATATACATACTAATACATGATTTTCTAGCCATCTCTCACTTTAAGTTGAAGGCAATGAAAACACCTACTTATAAATTACAAAAGATGAAGGGTGTCACAATTAAAAAAAGAGGTCAAGGTAATAATATCATGAAGAGTGCTAGTAACATTAGCTCTGAACTTTTTCGAAAGCAAATTCACTCCTCTCTTGATCTCAATAAACCAGCACAAATTGAATTGCAAAATCAATATAGTTTTGAGGTATTTTTTGTTTTTATTAATTCTTCATATATATTTTCTTCTAGAATCTTAATATCTTAGTATTAAATTATTATTTTTTATTTTTTCCCATTATTACTAACATCATATATTATTTTCCTCTATTTTATTTATTTATTTATTTAATTTTTATCTCTTTTTTAAATAAAAAGATATTGAAACATATAACATTATTATATTATTATTTGTACATTCAAAGGTTGAATCAGCATTGGTGGACTTACAAAAAAGAAGTGCGAGTGAGTCAATGGTGAATGCCAAAGAGGATCTACCCTCATTTATTGTGGTGGGATGTAAGATTTGCTGCATGCTTGCGATTGTTTCTGAAGCTGATCCTAAATGTCCAAGGTGTAAAAGTTATATATGACGGTTGTAGACAAATTTTAAGTGAATCGTGCAAAAAAATAAGGAAAAGTTTGATCTCTTGTACTTTTCAAATTAAGGAGCCGATTTCTTAAAAAGAGCTTATGTTCTATCTATTGTCCATTGAATATTTGAACTTTAGTGTTTTAATTGTTGTTGCCGTTGTAATAAGATGTTTTATCAAGGCATTATCAACAACAATGACTGTGTAGTGTTTTACAGTAATATATATTTGTATATTTATCTTCTTCTTAGAGTGTTATTTGTTGTTATTGCTAAATCATCAAATATTCTTAATTTGTTGTTGTTTTAGTTCATTAGTATCCAAATTAATAAGGAAATTTAATAATTTAAAACTTGCTCAGAAGATTAACAAAGTTTTATTAAAAATTATTTCAATAAAAGATCGAACTACGTATTTTTCATTGTTTTATTTTAACTGAAATCAATTGAACTTTATTGTAAAATAGTGCTACCCAAACTAGACATATACCATATCTTGTGATTTCAAAAGAGAAGATAAACACTTTAGTAAAAAAGAGAGAAAATACACCATATATGTATATAAATCATAACATATTTTATATATAGAGATGTACCAACAATTGTGTATCTTTTTGAATGTACGAGAAATGACGTGTATCATTCCCTAGTAGTTAGAAAATTTATTTGAGTTTTAGAATGTTGAAAAATAATTAAATTCCATTTGAACATGGAATTCATTGACTAACAGCATGTGGAGTTGCCTTTCCAAATATATATTAAACTTACATTGGCATGATCTTTTGAATTAATTCTCACGATCTTCATTATTGGTAAAACCTCAACTTCATACCAGTGCTTGTTGACATTGGTTGGATAACTTTCCAACCATATAGTAGAGGTAAGAGAAAGTAGTACCATAGATAGAACCAATTGCAATAAAAGTGAGAATTCCATAAAATAAAATTAAAATTAATCAGAAATAGAAACAAAAATAGAAACAACAATGTCTAATTAAGGTAATGTTGATCAATCAGACTCAACACATCACTAAACCTTAATAGACTAATGAATTTTCTAAAAATCTATGCCCAACACACATGTAACTAAATGTTGAACATAAACAAATTCCTCAATATTCTAAAAGTATGATCTATAAACTCAAAAAATCTATTTACTTCAACAATTTTACTTCAAATACAATAACGTTAAACAAAATAAAAACAAATGTCTTTAATCGTAAAGACTAATGACACTGGCAGATGTTGTTTTGTAGATCGTTGGAGAAATGATTTCTGCAAAAAATAGTATTTCATTATGTTTCAAAAAAATTAAAATACAATACAAAGTTTGTAAAACTAAAAATATTGTAACATACCTTTCTCAAAGGTTTCAAGTTCTTCAAAGTTGTCATCAAATAGATTTGAGAAAGGAGATCCTTTCAACCAATCTTGAGTGCAAACAAGCACTTCCACTATCATAGGTGTAAGATTACTACGATGAGGATCCAACACCCTTCCTCTAGTACTGAAAGCAAACTCTGATGTTAGAGTATACACAGAGATGACCAACACCTCACGAGCAACACTTAAAAAGGATGGTAATCTAGTTGAATTGACTTTCCACTAATTCAGAATGTCAAACTCGACAAAATAAGGTTACCACTCTTCAGTAAGGTATTTATAAAACTCAGACTTAGGATCAATTCTTTACCCAATTATTTTTTGTAGAATCCCATGCCATGTATATAATTATCATCTTCCTTTGGTTGTGATTCTCCTATACTTTGAGAACTTTCCTCCCTACCTTCATATTCTCGATAAATTGATTTCAAGGAAGATGACAATTTCGTCTTCAATGCCTCACCATCTTCTTCAAAAAAAATAATCAATAAAGTAGTTTACATATCCAAATTTGCAAGTTGGATCCAATACAACAACAACCAGGAACAACACGTTTATTCCATCAACGTTGCCCCAATACTTGTCGTATTTACTCTTCATACTAATCCCCATCTACTTTATGCTTGCATCATTGTGCTCGCTTAATAATCGATTATTCTTTCCAATAGCAAATGCCTCCTTCATATATATGTTACTAGAAACATATGGAGAGCCGAAAATACGCATAGTAGCATCATAGAAAATCCTCAAAAAGGGAAACATTGTATTAGAAAAGTCCCACTCCTTGGATAGAGGTACTCTAGGGCCTTTTATCCTTAGATAGTTCTTTGACATACTTAGAATCGACAACTTCTAACAAATCAAAAGTTTTTTTATACTTCACAGCTGTTACTAACATCAAATATATAAAATTCCATCTGGTTTCCACATCTAGACATATGAGACATTTATAAGAAATTTTCTCCCTTTCAACGCATCCTTTAAACCTTGCCAATCTTGAAGAAGGCAATCTCGTATACTTGAACGTTTTTCGAATTCTTGTGGTAGAAATATCCTCATCCTTTAAACCTTCATTTACAATCAAACTCAAGATATGTGCACACCACCACATATGGATATATTCTCCGTTCAAGAGCAAACAGTTCCTTGCATTCACCTACTTCTTCATAAATTTAATTCCGACGTCGTTAAACGATGCATTATCTATTGTTATGCTAAAGACACAATTCAACTCCCAAACATTTAAACGTGTCTCGAATTCCTTAGCCATGAACTCTCCTGTATGGCTTGTGATTTGACAAAAAATCAAGATTCTCTTATGCAAATTCCATTTTTTATCAATGAAATGTGCAGTTAGACTCATGTAGCTTAGATTTTGTATAGAAGTCCATGTGTCTGTCGTAAGACAAACCCTCCCACAATGTTTTAAGATGAAAAATTTAAGTCTTTTTCTCTCCGCATCATAAAGTGATCAAATAACACTCCTTAATGTAGTTTGGGATGGAATATCAAACTATGGTTGTAAGACATTCACAAAGTTTCAAAAAAATACATTCTCCACAAATTGAAAACGACGTTTTGCTACCACTAACATCTTCACATGCTCCAATTGACATGCCTCTTGGTCAAACATTGAATGAGGTGAAGAGACAACACCTAATTCCTATTATGTTGGTATTGTTGAGGAAAATATTTTTTGCCTTTTGTGTTTTTGATTATCAGGATGCTCCTTACATCTTATCAGATGCATAGTCATAGAACTTGCCCCATCCTTGAATTTAATCATTTTTCCACAATAATGATATTTTTCATGCCCGTGATCGTTTTTTATGCTTAGATGGTGGAAGAGGAGCTGATATAGCTTCACCAGAAGGGGCAACCAAAGTGATAGCAATATGTTCTTCATTCTCCATTGATGGAGAGTCCATGTAATCACCTATTGATGACATATGTTTAAATAAATATGATTAGAAAGTGTACTTTTAATCATTTATTGAAACAAAAACAATAACATAAACTAAACTAAACAACTTTCATCAACAAAATGATAACCAAATTAAAACTAACTCAAACTCACCCAAGATTACAAGTAAATGTCGCTCCTGTGTTCTGCTTCTAACAACCCAATAACTATATTATATTTATATCACTCATTTTTACTCTATTTATACACAAAATCCAAACATAAAACTCAAAGAGTGAATCTCCATTCAAATATGCTAACATAGTTAGACGCCTAAAAACATTATCGTGCCTAATCCTTTCTTAAACAACCTAAACAACATCTTTTAGCAATTTGACCTCTCTAATTGTACTATTACATTTGTTCTTGTACCTTCACATTCAGCAAACCTAATATGTTATGCTAGGTCTCACTCTTCCTTAATTTTTTATTTTTTATTTTTACACCTTACAATTTTATGTTTTACATGCATTCCTCATTATAATGCTTTGTAGCGAATGCAAAATTTTAGTGTCTTATGGAAAACGTAATTGGTGAGGTGGAGCTTTAATCGTACTAATTAATGTTTATGAAGGATATTACGAAGACATAGTATATTTTTTAATTGCAAATAAGATATAATGCAAATTGAGTATTTTAAAATACATAATTAATAATAACTTTGTCATGGAGGTTAGAGAGATATTTGTTGACTCTAAACAAAAAAGATTGGGCAGAAACAAGACCGCAAAACAACAAGCAAAGCAAAACTGCACAACACAACACACAATATGCACAAAGTAGAACTATATAACTCGACAATTAAAAAAGGATAACATTCATGCTGAGAAGTTTTTCTATTCATGACAATTGTGTCTCAAACCATGATCGACATCAACAACTAGTTAGAACAAGTCACGATCTAGTAATATTAAAATTAAGTATATGTTATAGTCTATTGATCAAGATCATCACTCAGGATCATAATTTTTCAGTTCATGAATATGAAAAATAGGAAACAAATTATTTTAATAACCCAACTTTCATCAACACTTATTTTATAAAAGAATCAACAAAAAGAAATTGCAAACAACACCAACTTTAAAAAAGTACAAATGTATTGCAAAGAATCTATTCCTAACTCATAACAGAACAAAACCAATACTATTGATTATACAAAATGCTGATAAAAAAAAAAATAACAAGCATGAATACAAATACAGATAAAAAACTCAGCACACATGAATACAAAGTTTAAGTAATTAACAATTTATAACTTTGAAAATACACAGATAAACAAAAACCAAATTACACAAAACTTTTAAAAAATACAACAAAACAATCAAAAGCAAAGTACTAATCATGGTATAAATAAAATGTATGAACTCAAATTTTCAACACGTAACTAGTTTTTCATTTCAAAAGTTTGGGATGGGACAAACATGAACTCAGCTCAAAATGGTATCAGACAAGCAAAATCATCAAGCAAAATAATGAAGATGAACCAAAATGGTGAAACAACGAAAAAGAAGGTGGATGAATATATGAGAGGAAACAACAAAAAATGAAGGGCAACAAAGGGCGTAGACTCACGAAGAGTGAAGACGAATTGTGATGAATTGTTGTCCGAAGAGAAAAGACGAAGTGCAATGAATTATTGTGCGAAGAGAGAAGACGGAGGACGGTGAATTATTGTGCGAAGAGAGAAGACAAAGGGCAATGAATTGTTGTGCGAAGAGAGAAGATATGGCTTTTCTATATGCAACGGCGGGCGGCGGCCATAAGCTTCATTTCAATTTGATGGTTGTATAACATTGATTTTGATTTTAGGGTTTTGGGATTTTGAGGTTTTTTAAAACTAAAATATGGTTACGGTGCACCTAAATTTTTGAAAATCAATTCAATTAAAAAAATTGTTTGGTTCAGTTTAGTTCTATAAATCAGTACAGTTTTTAGTTTTTTTTTTCACCTCTAAAAAATATATCTGATATGAGCTTAACATAATGATTCAACTCATCACCTTCTATTTAGAAAGTAGCCAACACATATTCATTGATTAATTAAATATATATTAATATAATTAATAATAATTGTTTGTTGTCCATTGATAGTTGATTAATTAAATAGTTGATCTAACACGATAAAGAAATTCTAACACATGAAAGAAAATAATGATTTTAGACACTAAATACTATATGCTATAAACTAGTCCTAAATATAAATAAATTTACGCTTAATTCACTTTGATAAAAAATCAAAATTGTCAAAATCAATTGTAATAATAGCAAAATTAAACATATTATGTATGACAAGTCTATAATTTTCTTTCCTTGTTCCGTTGTCAAACTTGTACATTTTTTTTTATAAACTTGTACATTTTGAATAAAAAAAAGAGTGCATCTCTTTATTTAAGATTTAAAACTAAAAATAGTAATTATAAATATTGTCAAAAAAAGTTATTGTAAATTCTTTTATACATATATTTATACATTTTTTTATATCTACGAGATGAAGGGAGTATAATTTTTTGAGAAATACATTAATTTATTTTATTAACTTTGTCAACACTATTTTGAATATTTGAAATTGAAAATACTAACTCACACAACATGATGGAGACAAAGAGAGAATTGTGACGTGTCTAGTGGAACACACGGTACACCTAAGATATGGAGAGTGTATGTTAGAAAATCTAAAAAATGTGAGTTGGCAGGAGAGGAGAAAAAGCATGAGCTTCGTCTTGTATATATGGGAGAAGTTGATAAGGAGAGAGGATAACAAATTATGTTAATTATGATCAAAGGAAAAAATTTCTCTGATTTGAGTGAGCATAGCTTTTAAGAGTAAAGTGAAGGCTTGTTTCCTTTGCTCAATTTCCTTTTATCATCAACAAAATACACTATCAATCGTAGATTAATCTCTCATTAATTCTTTTTATTGCATTTATAAATTGAGAACCTATTAATTTGATCCGACCTGTCGAATACATTACAAACTAGTGAGTTAACAATTTTTTTTGTTGAATGGCCCCCTAAGAAGGAGAAGATGGATAATAGGGTTCATGTGTTAGAGAACCTAATGTCAACCCTTGAGGTTGCAATTGTTAAGATGCGAGCTTAAGCTGCAGTGCATCAAGAAAGGCTCATAACTCGGAGCAAGGAAATGGTGATTATGTAAAACAAAAGAGTGATAAAGACTCAAATGACATTGCTAATAGAGACTCGAATCATAGTGCAACGAACAAATCAATAGGAGGATCTAGAAGATGCATAGACATGAGCTTGATGAATTACGTCAATCAGTGAAAAAGATTGAACTCCTAATATTCACCGATGATGATCCCACTAGTTAGATTGCTCGAGTGGAGATCTATTTTCAAGTGCAAGATACGAGTTAGTTTGACTCAACTCTATGTGGAAGGATCTACCATCCATTTTTTCAAAGCGCTAGTTGAGGACGAGATTGATTTGACCCAAGGAAGTTTTCAAATATATGTTTTTGGCAAGCTACAGTAGCCTCAGTGATGAAAGTGTGTTTGAACAATTCTCGTAAGGCAATATGGAAAGCGTGTTTCAAATATGTGTTCGAACATGCTTTTCATCACGAAGGCTACCGTAGCTTGCCAAATTTGTATTATGACGAAAAATTTGTACACTCAACGCACTAGGTCCAGTCTCACGTGCAAAATTCATAGACTATGTCCAGTCTCACGTGCGAAGCTAATGAATCTAACACATGTTGTGGAAGTGGAGGTACAAGAGAAAAGGTGTGGTTGGAATGGGCATCATGATTATGGGCCTAAGGGATTCAGGTTGGGTTTTCTTATATATCTAATCCTAATTTCGGATTCGGGCCATCTCACTCGGGTCGTGCACGAATCAATGATTGGGTCATAGTCAAAGGTTCAAATGACGACATAGAGAATGGAGGAAATAAGATGAATCAAAAGTTCAAGACGCATCAAGACTTGTGATGATTTGTACCATATGATCGTGGGATCTGTCATATCTCAGCCCATGAGATTGTAAAAAGGCAACATACAAACTTGTGTTTCCATTGAGCTGGCACCTATCATCCTCATCACAAGTGCCCAAATCGTCAACTTCATGTAATAGTGATTGAGCCGACGATGATGGTGAGATGCAAGTCCTTGCAACTGATATAAAGGAATAAGATGGTGAAGGAGTTGAACTCAACATTATGAGTTTAGCTCAAAGTGATAATTCGAGTCACATAGAGTTATGAAACATGTGCATCATCAAGTTAAAAGGTCGAGTGCAAGGAGTACCTTTGTTGGTGTTGGTAGCTAATGGTACAACACATGATTCCATCTCGCACGAGTTAGTGAGACCAATGGGATGATTAGTGGAAGAAACTATTCATCTCAATGTCAAATTGGGGGATGGGTTTAAAGTGGGGGCACAATGTGTTTTCAAGAAATTGGTGTTGGATATTGGAAACACGATATCTACCATTGATGTTTGGTTGTTTAATTTGGATGGAATTTATGTTGTCCTTAGAATGTTTTGGTTAGCTTTCATATGGGGCATATGAGTCAATTGGGCAAAAAAGGTGTTGTGTATCCCCATTCACTCTCAGCGGGTGGAGCTGCATGGGGAAGATAGTGAACGTTAAAACAAGTTGGCCTTGCAAAGTTCGTTGGGAATACCCAAGTTGTGGTACAAAGGAATGTTTTTACCTATAAGAGCACAAGAGGAACCAAATGGTCATCCTATTTATGAGCTATTGAGTTGAAAAAAACAATAAATGATTCACATTTGACCATTCATCGTCAAATTCATGAGCTATTGGGGAGGTACTCAAAGGTGTTCACATAGCCCCAAGGGTTACCTCCTAAGATAAGATAAAAGCATGATTTCATCTTATAGAAGGAGTTGGCGTTATTAATGGTTGCCCCTACAGGTATCCTTACCACCACAAGAACGGAATAAATAATCAAGTCATATAGCTAATGCAGTCTAGAGTCATTTGTCTTAGCCAAAGTGCATTTTATAGTCCAGTGATACTCGTGAAGAAGAAAGACATGTCATGGTGGATGCGTGTAGATTATTGTGCTCTTAACAAGGTAATTGTTCCAGATAAGTTCCCTATTCCGATGATTGATGAACTCTTAGATGAATTACACGGTGATAGTTATTTCTCAAAGTTATACCTTAAATCGTGATACCATCAAGTGTGAGTTAAGATTTATGATGTGCACAAAATTGCATTTCACACTCATTAAGGCCATTAAGAAAATCTCGTAATGTCGTTCGAATTGATGAATTCACCCTCGACGTTTTATGCTCTAACGAATGCCATTTTTAAGGCTATTATAAGAAAAATATGTGTTGGTATTTTTTGATGACATATTAGTGTACAACCCGAGTTTGGAAGACCA
The DNA here is from genome assembly GCA_037974875.1 of Cicer bijugum. Classification (NCBI taxonomy): domain Eukaryota; kingdom Viridiplantae; phylum Streptophyta; class Magnoliopsida; order Fabales; family Fabaceae; genus Cicer; species Cicer bijugum. The sequence continues at coordinate 3,560,467 of JBBPBT010000517.1, forward strand.
TATCCATCATGTATCCTTTGTACTGAACATTCTGCATTAGGAAGGTTTGGCGGTTAATAGGAAAAAATGCAGTTCTGCGGAAACTAGCGTTGAATATTAAAGTCATATCATCTGTAGAGAATGGGTAGCAATGGATCTTACTAAGGTGTAGAGTGTTTTATTGTGGCCCACTTTGAAGATTATGAAATAAGTGCGAGGGCTCTTGAAGCTTACGCGCTACTACCGTAAATTCATCAAAAACTATGGAAAAATGGCGATACCATTAATTGAGTTGACCAAGTGAGAAAATTTCAAGTGGGGGGATAATGTTGAACAAGCCTTTCAATTGTTAAAGAAAAAGGTAACGTCTACCCCTATTTTAGCACTTCCATACTTTTAGAATGAATTCTTTATTGAGGGTGATGCTTTTGGAAATGGGTTATGTGTTATCTTAATTCAAGAAGGGAGGCCAATTGTTTATTTTAGCGAAGCATTAGGAGAGGGAAATTTTACCAAATTAACATATGGAAAAGAGCTTATGGAGATGGCTCTTTCTCTCCAACATTGGTGTCCTTACCTCGTAGGGCAAAATTTTACAGCGTGTATCGATCAAAAGAGTATAAAACAGTTGTTATCACAAATAATTTGCACAATGAATCATCAAAATTGGACAAAAGCTTATTGGATATCATTTCGATATCATTTACAAACTCGAACTTGATAATAAAGGTGCAAATGCATTGTCTTGTATGCTTGATAGTGGAGAAATGACTTCCCTGACACATGTCTTTGAGTGGATGGGTATGACTGATGTGATTTAAGAGGTCCGTAAAGACGTTGTTTTATAGAAATTCATTTATGCACTCAAGAAAAACAAATAAGTTCAATTTGGATTTTCTTATGTGCAAAGGGTGTTGTTGTAGGAGGGGAGACTGGTGATTTTTGCACAATGTCCATTGATACCGGTTATTTTTAAAGAGTTTCATTCTACACCACATGGGGAACATTCTGGTTTCAATTGCACATTTAGACGAGTAACACTAAACATGTATTGGATTGCCGTGAAGAAAACTATCCAACAATTTGTGTAAGAATGCGATAGTTGCCAACATCTAAACTACGTCTTTGCTCCCCTAGGGGTTTGTTACAACCGTTGCCAATTTCAGAACAGATTTGGGAAGATGTATTGATGAACTTTATCAGTGGTCTTCCTAATTCCAATGGGTTGACGTGGTCTTTGTGGTGGTCGACTGACTGTCCAAATACAACCATTTCATTCCTCTGAAACGTCCTTTTAATGCTCGTGTGTTGGTAGAGGTGTTTACAAAGGAGATAGTGCAACTCTATGACATTCCCTATTCCATTGTGAGTGACCGCCACCCTATCTTTGTTAGCAATTTGTGGTGTGAATTGTGTAAATTACATTGGAGCTTGCTGAAAATGAGCATTGCTTACCATTCACAAATGGATGGACAAATGAGGGTCATTTATCGTTGCTTGGAGACATATCTTTGGTGTTTTATAGCTGATTAACCTTGGATGTGGGTGATCAACCTCTAATATATGAGTTTTACCATTGGAGAATGGGTCTTTCTCAAATTGAGGCCACGTGTACAAAATTATGTCGAAGCACACATCAATCTGAAACTTGCTCCAAGATACCATATGCCTTTTGAGATAACGACACAAGTTGACATTGTTGCATATCTTCTCCATCTACATGCTACAACTCACATTCATTCGGTGTTCCATCTTTCATTGCTTAAAAAGACAATTGACAATTACCGGGTTAATAATGAGTTACCTCTAGGCCTCGATAGTGATCCTGCCGCACCATGGGAGTCAATAGTAGTGCCTGCCTCTCGCACTATCACTAAGAAGGACTATATTGCAAATAATTTTCCGTTAATTAAAAAGACAATCCTGTTGAAGAAGCCACGTGGGAGAATGAGTTTGTAATGTGATGGAAGAACAAGTTTGTAAGAGTGACATAGTTTCTCCTCAAACTTGAGGATAAGTATGTGACTTAAGGGGAAGTATTGACGGGGACAAAGAGGAAATTGATGATGTAACTAGTGTGACAGATGGTACTTCTCTTGTATAAAAAGTGTATGTTAAAACAATTAAAAATGTGAGCATGTGAGAAGAAAGCTTAGTCATATCCTATACATAGGAAAGAAATTGATAGAGAGAGAAGATAACAAATTTTGTTAATTGTTATCAAGATTCTCTCCTATATAAAATGAACATAACATTCAAAAGTTAAAAGAAAGTTTGTTTCATTAATTTTTCTTTATCATCTAATGATTAATTTTTCATTAATTATTACGGCACAACTGAATTCAGTTTCGATTGGTATATACAGGCATCGGGCGGCAAAATTAAAAACAATTAAAAAATTCAAACAAATGAAAAGTCAGGAAGTAACCGTGGTTTCTAACTCTGGCGTACAACTCACCCTTAGTTCCGCACCGTCAACCAACCATGGTTAAACATAACAACAGCACATGAATTCCAAATATCTCTCACTATAAATAAAAACCCAAAAATTACAAACCCTCCTCATAATCAGATCCAGATCTAGAAGAAGGCGTCTTCATAAACGTCCTTCGTTCTTTCTTCCTTCCGTTTCTTTCGCCCTTTCAATTTCAATCTACATTCCTACTAAATCAGCGACAATGAGAGAGTGCATTTCAATCCACATTGGCCAAGCCGGTATTCAGGTTGGAAATGCATGCTGGGAGCTTTACTGTCTCGAACACGGCATTGGTGTAAGTCTTCCATCTCATCTGATTTTATCTATCGCGATTTCTATCTCATTGTTTTACAGATCTGTGATATGTGTTTCCTCTAGGTTTTTTTTAGCTTTTTATTTGTTGTAATTTCTTTCTATTTATTAGATCTAAGGATTTTTAACCGTTACTTTTACAATTTCATTAGTTTCTTTATTTGTTCTATATTATCGTTTTCGCTTAAACTTATATGCATTGTTTCCTAATTTGACCATTCGCGTTTTTTATTGGATCTATGTTCTGCATTTCCTCTAGTTTTTTTTTTTAGCATTTTATTGTTTCTAGTTATCAGATCTAACGAATTTTGAATGCTACTTTGACAATTTCGCCAGTTTTCCCCCCTCTCTAATACTGCATCGTTTTCGCTTACTTATATGCATTGTTTCCATAATTTGATTATTCAAACTCACTTTGATTTCGTTAATAGATCTGAAACTACTTGTGAGATCTGTGTTGTATGTCTATCTAGAATGTGGTATCGTTTTCAATGTTCGTATGTGAAATTGATTTGAACCGTTATTTTAAAACTATATGTCATGTTTTGCTTCTTGTTTTAATCTTATGCTAATCTTTATATACTTGAATATTATAATTCATTGAGTTTGATGATATGCTTAAATCTGCATATTATATTTTGTAGAAGAGCTCAAACGTTGTTTTAATAAGTACTCTAAATTTTAAATCGAATCTTAATTTTTCACATCATAATTATTATGTTGTAATGTTATTTTAGAAATGTTTTTTTCCCTAGTACATTTTGGTTGAATGATTGAAGGTTTCTGACATTTGAATTTTTATGTACACAGCCTGATGGACAAATGCCAAGTGACAAAACCATTGGAGGTGGTGATGATGCTTTCAACACTTTCTTCAGCGAGACAGGTGCTGGAAAGCATGTCCCCCGTGCTGTTTTTGTTGATCTTGAGCCCACTGTTATTGATGAGGTGAGGACTGGAACATACCGCCAGCTCTTCCACCCTGAGCAGCTTATCAGCGGCAAAGAAGATGCTGCCAACAACTTTGCCCGTGGTCATTATACCAGTATGTTTCAAAATCTCTTATTTCCAAACCATTTTATTAGTGATCTTTGTTTTATGTGTTAATTTGTTATGATATAATCTAATATAATGTTTGTTATTATGTGTTCATGTTTCAGTTGGGAAAGAGATCGTTGATCTGTGTTTGGACCGCATCAGAAAGCTTGCTGACAACTGCACTGGTCTCCAAGGATTCCTGGTTTTTAATGCCGTTGGTGGAGGAACTGGTTCCGGTCTTGGTTCTCTTCTCCTTGAGCGTCTTTCCGTTGATTACGGAAAGAAATCAAAACTTGGGTTCACTGTCTATCCATCTCCTCAGGTTTCCACCTCTGTTGTTGAACCATACAACAGTGTCCTCTCCACCCACTCCCTTTTGGAGCACACTGATGTTGCAGTTCTGTTGGACAATGAAGCTATATACGATATTTGTAGGCGCTCCCTTGACATTGAACGTCCTACCTACACCAATCTCAACCGTCTTGTTTCTCAGGTAGGTTTTCATCAAATAATACAATTTTGGTTATAATTTTTTGTGATTCCATGTTCAATTACTTGTTTTGATGTTGAGCTAATACTGAGTTTTGTTTTGGTTCAGGTGATTTCATCCTTGACTGCTTCTTTGAGGTTTGATGGGGCCCTCAATGTTGATGTCACTGAATTCCAGACCAACTTGGTCCCATATCCAAGAATCCATTTCATGCTTTCATCATATGCTCCAGTTATCTCAGCTGAGAAGGCTTATCATGAGCAGCTTTCGGTTGCTGAAATTACCAACAGTGCTTTTGAGCCATCATCTATGATGGCCAAGTGCGATCCTCGCCATGGAAAGTACATGGCATGCTGTTTGATGTACCGTGGTGATGTTGTTCCCAAAGACGTAAACGCTGCTGTTGCAACCATCAAAACCAAGAGAACCATTCAGTTTGTAGATTGGTGCCCTACTGGTTTCAAGTGTGGTATTAACTATCAGCCACCTACAGTTGTTCCTGGAGGTGACCTTGCTAAGGTACAGAGAGCTGTTTGCATGATTTCAAACTCCACAAGTGTAGCTGAGGTGTTTGGTCGCATTGACCACAAGTTTGATCTCATGTATGCTAAGCGTGCTTTTGTCCACTGGTATGTGGGTGAGGGTATGGAAGAAGGAGAGTTTTCTGAAGCTCGTGAAGATCTTGCTGCTCTGGAAAAGGATTATGAAGAAGTGGGTGCTGAGTCTGGCGAGGGTGGTGAAGAAGATATGGACGACTACTAGAATCTATTTCAGATTCTTGTTTTCATGGGCGTATTTGTTGGTGTTCTTTGTGGTTTGTTGCTCCTATGTTCATATGCTCCGCTGTTTCTTAAAATTACGTTGTTGCAGACCTAAACAAGCGTGTTATTCTACTTTTCAATGAAATGCTATCACATCTTCTCTATTGTTAGAAAGCTTTATGTTATTATTGTTAACTCTTGGCAATTTATTTTTCTGCTATATCAGGCAAGTTGTGTTACAAAGATGAAGAAGATAAGGTAGGTAAAATTGGTTACTTGTCTTATGATTGAAGGAAACAATCAAATTGGTTACATGTAGGGGTGGAAAAAAAAAACCAAAAACTGAACTGATTTATAGAATTGAACCGAACTAAGCTATTTTTAAACTAAACTGGTTTAAAAAAATTAAAAACTAAACTTTATTTTAAAATCAGTTTTTTTAACTGAACTGATTTTAGAAAATATAGGTGCACTGTAACCATTATTTAGTTTTAAATTTTATTTCTACCAAAATCTCAAAACCCTAAAATCAGAATTAGAACCTTAAAATCAGAATTAGAACCCTAAAATTGAAATTAAGCTTAATGTTAAGAACAAAACGACATCGATTTCAAATTAGAATTCGAGATGCTTGGCACGTGCGAAACAAAGTTTGAAGAAGAAGGGAATGCACATGCCGCTGTGGAGAAGAGTCGAATACGTCAAAGCGAAGCGGTTTTCAACTTACACGAGAATTGCGCAAATGATCAAAGAGGAAGCACAAAGACATTAGATTTTGAATTTGATGGAAAATTGAGTTCAAATTAGATAGAGGAATCGAAAATACAATAGCGCAAGGGTTGAAGAGGAGAAGACGGTAGCTGAACGGAAGCTGCCAGAGTTGAAACAGAGGAGAAGACTGTGGCTTAATGGAAGCCATCAAAGTTGAAACAGAGGAGAAGACGGTGGCTGAATGGAAGTCGCCAGAGTTGAAACACAAGGGTTATTTAGCGAATAAGATGTATTAAAATAGGTTAAAATCGGTTCAGTTCGGTTTGAAGTATTAAACCGGTTCACTGGTTTATAAAACCAGTTCAGTTCGTCTTTATAAACTGTAAACCAGTTTAGTTCGGTTTTTTTCAAACTGAAAATTAGTTCGGTTCGATTTTTAAACATAACTAAATTTTGCCCACCCCTACATACATAGATCTAGAAACAACATTACAAAAATATAAGAAATATAAACTTAACAAAATAAATTGGGCTTAATAAACTGAATCTATTATTATATATATTTAAAACAGAACCCAAATGCCACCTATACAAATATTTTCCACATCAGCCAAAAAGTTGATGTGGACCTCTCCTCCTTTCTCCCCTCTCAATTCAATTATACTCTATTTTACCTCTTTCTTCCACAATTTCTTAAATAACTCCAAAATCTATTTGATAATATTATTTTATATTAAATTTATAAAATTATTTTACAATTATTTATAATTTATACTTTATTTTACAATTTGATAATAATTTATAATTTATATTATTATCAAATTATTTTATAAGTTATTTTATAATAAATTTATAAATTATTTTATAATATTATTATTCATTTACCAATGGTAATAATTTATATTATTAATTATTAAAATCAATAAAAAAATCGACTAATCACTCATAAATATCGACATAAATGCTCTTTGTCTAATAATATTATTTTATAATAAATTTATAAATTATAAAATTATTTTATAATTATTTATATTATTATCAAATTATTTTATAAGTTATTTTATAATAAATTTATAAATTATTTTATAATATTATTAGTCATTTATTAATAGTAATAATTTATATTATTAATTATTAAATTCAATAAAAAAACCGACTAATCATTCCTAAATATCGACATACTATTTATCTAATCCTCTGGACAATTATATTATTCCACTGATTATGGTGAGTGATGATTTTATACGTTAAAAATTCAATTACTCATTAATGTCAATTCATTTATAATTTATTTTCGTCATTCTATTTTTTTAATAATATTTTATAAAATAAAAATATATTTTCTAATTAGCAAAAAATACATTTATTAAAAATAATCATAAAATACGAACATATAAAAAATTATTAAAAAAGTTACTTCCAATTATTAAAATATATAAAATACGAATATATGAATATATTAATATATTAAATATATAAAATTATAATATATATATGAATATATTAAAAATTATAATGAACAAAAGTTTACTATATATATATTCTAAAAAAAATATGTTAACACTAATTTTTTATCAATAACATTATATATATTTAAAACAGAACCCCGAATGCCACCTATACAAATATTTCCCACATCAGCCAAAGAGCTAATGTGGACTTCTCGTCCTTTCTCCCCACTCAATTCAATTCTACTCTATTTTATCTCTTTCTTCCGCAATTTCTTAAATAACTCAAAAATCTATGTGATAATATTATTTTATATTAAATTTATAAAATTATTTTACAATTATTTATAATTTATATTATTATCAAATTATTTTATAAGTTATTTTATAATAAATTTATAAATTATTTTATAATATTATTTTATATTATTAATTATTAAATTCAATAAAAAAACCGACTAATCACTCCTAAATATCGACATAAATGCTCTTTGTCTAATAATATTATTTTATAATAAATTTATAAATTATAAAATTATTTTATAATTATTTATATTATTATTAAATTATTTTATAA
>JBBPBT010000517.1:3596508-3614205 GCA_037974875.1 Cicer bijugum
TTTAAATTATATTTTATGAGAAAAGAGGATGTATTTTTCAATTAAAATAATTTTACAAATAAAACAAATTAAAATAAATAACTCTCATTGAATGTTAGTGTAAAATCATTTTACATTGAGAGTATACATTAATTAAACTAATAATTTTATATAGAAAAATATTATGAATTTTTTTGTTTTTATAATTAAGTTTAATACATTAATTTAAAAGCATATTTTTTTATATTTATAATTAAACATAGTTTTGTCACATACTCTCTTTAATTTCAAATATAAAATAAAATAAATTAACAAAAATAATTTTAAATGAAATACATTAATTTTTATGTATCAAATTTTCTCTTATATTTTATAATATAGCGAATATTATATAATTAATTTTATTTAATGAATCTTTTGATGGTATAAAAATGCACCTAATTAAGTACTTTGAAAGAGACACAAATAAGGCATCCTTGAAATTGCAGAATTCAATGAGTAAAAATTGACAATATAATTATAAAACCGACATATGTTGACTCCTAATATAGTGTAGTAGCCACTTTGTTGTTTGCGTTAAAAAAATAAAACGAAAAACCACTGTCTTGGAAAAACGCGTAGAAATAAAAAATAAATGTACTACTAGAAGTGGTGTTGGAATATCTTCCAACACATTTTTTTGGTAGCATTCTTTTATTTTGATTTTTGACTCATTTTGTAGTATTATCTGTCTTTTTTTTTTTTGACCAAAACATTTGGTAGCATTCTCAATATGCAAAATGTATTTTTTTTTCTTCATATATTTCATAATAGAGCATTAAATGAGGTGCCAACTTTGGTTAAGCGTTTTCTTAATTCTTAAAATATCTCTTTAAAGGGTAGTGTCTAAATTTCATATCAATAATCAATACTCAAAGAAACAAGGAGACAGAGTGAGAGAGAGTCATGGCACAGAGTAGCTTCTCCATAGATGATGGAAAGTATGATGATGACGGTGGCAAAAAAAGAACAGGTTAGTATATATCTTGTGTGTTCAAAACTATGTATACATCAAAAAGGTTATTTTTTTAAAAAATGTTGTTACTTTGTTGTTAATATAACATTGATAAATTTGTATGAAAATGAAGGAACATGGATAACAGCAAGTGCACACATAGTGACAGCTGTAATAGGATCTGGAGTGTTATCATTGGCATGGGCAATTGCACAATTAGGATGGATTGCTGGTTCAATTGTTCTCATTCTTTTCTCTCTCATCACACTCCTCACTTCTTTTCTTCTTGCTGATTGCTATAGGTTTCCTGATCCTGTTCATGGGACCAGAAACCATACCTATATGAGTATGGTCAAAAATATTCTAGGTAATATTAGTACAAAACTTATTTTCTTTTTTTTATGTTTTCCTTTCAACTCATACATTTGGGTCTGTTTTCAGTCAAAGTTCATATTTTTATGACTAATGTAAAAATGGGTTAAATCAAGATTCTTTTTTCAACACTTTAAATCTAATAGAGTGTAACAAGATAAGTTTAAATCTAATAAGTGAGATTTTATTATATCTGAGACAACAATAAAAGTATTAATATCAATTTGTGTTGTATGGTAAAGTTTAACTTTCTCTAAATACTATATTGAATTTTATAATTGGACTCATTTTTGTAATAAAAAAAAATCAAATTTAAATTATTCTTATATCTTTTATTTGTTTTAATTTAATCTAGAAGGTTATAAAATTTGGTTAAAAATTATTTACCATATATAATGAAAATGCACGTGCACACCACACGAGCACAATCTATTGAACTAATTCTGCTGCAAATTAAACTCAAAATGTTGTTGTACAAAATAAAAACAGAACAATCAAGCAAACACTATTAACTAAGATGTGTCAAAAAACTACCAAACTCCAATGTTCTATTTAATTTTTTTATTAAGTCTCAAATAACAGACTCTTTATTAAAATAATTTTTTAAAGTTTCGGTTTATTATTTTATTGAGTTTAAGATAGGAGATGATGAAGTTTATAGATTCTTAACATTTTATTAATTTTAAGATTATTTTTTTAAAATATTTTAAAATTTATTTAATTTTTTCCAAAAAATATTAAAAAAATATTTTTTTTTAGTAAAATTTCAAAAAAATTTGTGAAAACATTCTAAAAAGAAATGATTTTTTTTTTTAATTTAAAAAATTATAAATCATTTTTTATTAAAAAAATCTAAATATTTTTATTGGTGAATTTTTAAAAAAAAATTATTTCTAGAAAAAATAATAAAAAGAATTAAATTTTTTTAAAAAAATTGACCTATAAACTATTAAACCCACAAAATTTTATGAATTTTTTGTATTATGAGTTTTTTTTTTCTTTTTAAATTATAAATTTTTTTAACACATCTAAATACGTGAAACTAAGAACAATAATTAATAAACTTGTTTGTTACCTCTATTATTAACCTTGGAAGAGAGAGTGGGGGAGTCTCCATCCTAAACAAACAACAATTTTTAGTTTCTTTAAAACAGCACACCTACACCTTATAGGCATTCCTATGAAAATCATATTTAAATGTGCTCATTATTTATCCACCCTTTTTTTAAAAAAAAATATGAACAACTTTTTTTACAGTTTTATGAACAAATTTATGTTGTGTTTTTCTATTGAAAGTATGAAAATGTAGAACAAAAGCACACGACATTTTTCTTTTGAAGTTAATTGTTGCATCGTAACTTTTCTATCTCTTTCTCTACAGGAGGAACCCAGTACATGTTATGTGGATTGGCTCAGTACACAAATCTTATAGGTTGTACCATTGGTTACACTCTCACAGCATCCATTAGCATGACGTAAGAACCTAATAAATATTTTGTTAAGTGTGTCTTTTGATCAAATTAATTAACTATCTATTGAAATTAATATTCATGAGATGGTTTAAGCGAGTTTATAACTAAAATTGAAATAAAATACATTCATTTTTTTTATTCATTCTCTCTTATAATTGAGATTAAACGGTGTAAATTTTTTTCAACTTATTTTTATAAACTCTTTGGTATACTTAATGAAAATAACATATTGTATAAAAGTAATTTTACTTTATTTTATCTTTTATCATATAAAAAGTTTATATTTATCCACTTGTTTAATAAATATTTATGATATAACGTGATATCCTAATATATTAAGGGAAATTTACACATTCACACAGTTGAAGATGATTGTCTGATCGAGATTGTCGAATTTCAAAAGATATAAATTATAATTTAAAATATTAAACTTTAATTTAGACCATTTAATTTCGATAAAATGCCTAGTGATGTCCGATAATAAAAGTACAAAGTTCATGTGTGAAATCCGAATTGAGAAGAAAATGAAATATTTTCATATCATAGTACTCAAGCAAAAATGTACCTTGTAATAAAAATTTATTGTTTGTGAAACAGGGCCATAAAAAAATCCAATTGCTTTCATAAGTATGGACATGAAGCAAACTGCAAAACATCGAATTATCCATTCATGGCAATATTTGGGGTTTCACAGATTTTATTAAGCCAAATTCCAGATTTCCATGAACTTTCATGGCTCTCAATTGTTGCAGCCGTCATGTCTTTTGGTTATGCTTCCATAGGCATTGGTCTCTCCATAGCCAAAATTGCAGGTTAGGCATAATAGCTCTTACTTATTAAATATAAAATTAAGGAGAAATTGCACTCAAACATATGCTTACATGACACATGTTTATATTTACATTTCCCGAAAAATTTATACACATTTATCCTAAAAATATGTGACAATGTGGTGGTGTTTGGATCCTTACAATTATTGTATGAAAACAAGTAGAATATTCAATATAGTTTATGTGACAACCTAATGTGATGATTAATGAATGTTATTTAAAAATATAGAAAAGATATACATATATAAACGTCTATTATATGGAGAAGATCTTAACTAATTTTGGAAGAGGCCGAATGCAATTTTCTTCAAATGACTATTCAAGATATTTGAAAGTAACATAATACATAGGAATATAATTATTTTTTGTTGAATATAGAACCAGGACACGATGTCAAGACAGGGCTAACAGGGCTTGTTGTTGGAGTGGATGAAACAAGTTATGAGAAGTTGTGGAATACCTTTCAAGCAATTGGAAACATAGCTTTTGCATATGCTTTCAGTATGGTAATTGTTGAGATACAGGCAAGTAAAAGTAATAATCATTTTAAGCAAATAAGGTGCTTAATTCTGTTTAAGAAATTTTACGGTACTAATAGTTAAAATAAAAGAGATAAGACTTTAATTTAATTTATTTTATACAGGACACATTAAAATCAAGTCCACCAGAAAATCAAGCCATGAAGAAATCAAACTTCGTTGGAATCACAGTCACCACATTCTTTTATGCATTATGTGGTCTTCTAGGATATGAAGCATTTGGGAACAAGGCACCAGGAAATTTTTTAACAGGATTTGGTTTTTATGAACCATTTTGGCTTGTTGACATTGGTAATCTTCTCATCATTATTCATCTTGTGGGAGCTTATCAGGTAAATTATTATTTCATCATAAAAAATATCCATATAAATGTAGATTATTTTTTGAAATTGTAGGTGTTGGTTTAATTAAATTTCAAAATTTGTAAATTAATAAGTACATCTGTTGAATTGAAAATATTAATCAAAATATTTTCTTTGTAAACTTTTTCATTAGATATATTTATATTAAAAAAATTATAAAAAGAAATTGAATATAACAAGACATTATTCAAATATTAACAAGGGATTATTTTATTAATTCGTCCAAAATTTCAAAATCATTTAATGTGTGAGTTTATGCAACGCAGATTAAAGGGAGTATTACAACATGCGTATCTAACTCTACTGTGGAGTAGAGAAAATTAAAATAGAATTTATTTATTTATTTATTGTGTACAGGTATTTGCACAACCCGTATTTTGTTTAGTGGAAAATTGGGGGAGTAAGTGTTGGCCAGAAAGCAAGTTAATGACAAAGGAATATTATATAAAAATTCCATTGGTTGGAATATATAGAATAAATATATTTAGGGTGATATGGAGGACAATATATGTGATATTCACAACAGTGATGGCTATGATATTTCCATTCTTCAACAGCGTTGTGGGTTTGTTAGGAGCAATATCATTTTTTCCTTTGACCGTTTATTTTCCAACAGAGATGTACCTTACACAAGCTAAAGTACCCAAATTTTCTCCTATATGGATTGGAATGAAAATGCTTAGTGTATTTTGCTTTATTGTCACTCTTGTTGCTGGAGTTGGATCAGTTGAAGGTATCATCTCAGACCTCAAGACCTATAAGCCCTTCCAGGCTAATTGATCCCCTTTTACAATTTGTATTTTATATATTGGTACTTATGTTCAATAAAACATCTGTACTTATTATTAATAAAATAGCATGCAATTTTGGGATCATTTTCAGATTTTCTTTACTTTCTTTTTTTTTTTAGGGAAAATAACATTCTATTAGAACATACATAATTCAAAGCATAGTAACTTAGCAACTAGTATAAGAGGTAAAAAAAAAACCTTTGAACAATGCTTGAGCTACTTCTTTTTACACAAACAAAATCTAATGTATTTCATTAAATATTCAATACCTTGGATACGATTAGGAGGAGCCAGCATTCAGAATTCCAAAATTTAAGAACACCAACTTTCTTTAAAATATAATTACAAAAATAGTGAACTCGTTGTAAAAATTTGATTCGTAGATCCAATTTTAAAGAAAGAAAAAAAAAACTTATTTTGCGTCAAATTAGTTAAAACAAATAAATAATTTATTTTTTAAAATAGTCAACAAAAAAGAAATTAAATTCAAATTAAATTTTTATAAATTTTATCATGGAATGTACATTAAATCATAGTAGACTAATTAATGTTTATTAAATTGAATAACAAATACAACTTTTATTGAAATAAAACTAATTTATATTATGGCATACTAATTAAGAAAATGGAATTAAACAATTTAATGTTTGAAAACATTATTTAACCAAAGCTTCATTAAGTTAAGGCTCAGCCTAAAATGGTCCATTTAGCAAAATGGCCAATTTTAGGTTAAATAAGCCCGACTTAGAATTTTAGAAAAGCCTGCCAAGTTTGTAAATATTTTCTTAATGGATTTAATTTATGAGAAATTCTTAGATAGAAACTTACATAACAAATAAAACCTAGACACACCTGATTAAAAAGTGTCACGTTATTAAAAAGAAAATAACAGAAGAGCTAATTCATTTCTCTAAAACTTTTCGGTCTTTCCCTTACTGAATTCAGTATCTCTCAGAAATCAATCATGGTAGCCTACCATTGGTAGGACTAAGTGGAAATCAATCATTAGTAGGAACCGGAGTAGATCTTATTGTTAAAATTAGTTTATACTTTATAGCGGACATATGTTGAGTTAACTGAGTGTTTGACAAAATTAATAATTTAATTAGTTTAAAAATGTAAAAGACATGAAAAATTATAATAAATAAATTATAAAAGTTAAAAATGATTTAGTTAAACAATAAAGATAAAACTGAAAAGAAAAAAAAAATTATAAACTCAAACTATTTGAATTAGCTTATCAAAAAACGTTAATACATAATTATTACTAAAAAGAGCTTATACCTTATTAAGTTATTAACTTGTTTTTTCACATTGCCAAACTGAACCTATATAATGTTAGTATATAATAATTAAACTCTTTTTTAATAAAAAACAAAAATGTGTAAGTATATCATATAATCCATCCAACTGATCTCAAGGCTAAATATTATGATACTTCCTTCATTTAATTAAGACACGTATTATGATACTGTTGTTTCTGAAAATTAGTTTTGAAAAATAACAATGTCACCGATGAAATAACTGGGTTGAGTCGCGGATTAGGTCGCTTTCTTTAAGACGTTTTGAGGCACTGTCCAAATTGTGCAAGAAGAAGAAGAAGAAGTGAGGTCTGTATTTATAGGGGAGTCCAGTAACTGGATCTGCGAAAATGGAGATCCAAGAAGCACTGAGTCCATCAGCTGACTGCGCCTCAAAATTAGGAAACGTACTTTGACTTTGATTCTTGACCGGACAACATAAAAACGGATTAATTCAGTTTAGGGTTTTGACCGGGCAAAATCAAGAGTTTAGTCAAATTAAGGTTTTGACTAGGCAAATAACAGAAGCTTAGTCTGTTTAGGAATTTTCATATTTTTTAAGAAGATTTAATACAAGCAAAGCCATGCCGAGCCGGCCGGACGGGCGGCGGCTCACGCGCGTGTGGTGGTCCATTTGCTTGCGTTCTCCCTCCTTCACAAAATTGGGGTACCCCTTGGGGCCCAACCCAAGTGTGAAACTAACACCTTATAAAGGCTTTAAATGAGTGTGTTCCCTCCTATGTGGAACTTCTCATTTTTTAATTCACAACCATATTAAAAGCCATCATCAATGTCATTTATATTCCATCATTTCCAACAGATACTGTCAACTAAAATATACTGTCAACTAAAATATACCCCTGAAGGTTCCTTCTATTTTCACACAAGTCCTAAGTAACTAATACTTCATCATATTCATAATTTCATATGTATGCTCCAACAGAAGCTGTAAAAACTTCATTTTTTATGACAATTGTATGGACTTCATATGATCTGCAACTTAATCCATACATATTTAACTTCTAAATAGAAAATAAAAATTTAAGAGTAATGTCACTACTAATAGGGATTTCATTTAGATTTAAATAAACTATACACAACATATATGCAAAATGCAAAAGACAGAATTCAGTCAATATATGTGACTAGGTTTCCTAAGATTAAAGTACGTGTAATATTGTCTTTAATTCAATTTAGCTGAGGTGCTATCTGTATCTGAGATATCCTTTCATCTTCTAAGAGTGCATAAGGGTCTACATATTGTGGAGGTGATAGTGACATCTTGCTTCCGTCGTGGACGAAACTCGGTCCAAAATACTGCAACAAAAACAGACTCAATGCATCAATGTTTCATATACAGAAGGGCAATTTCGAACAAAATTGTACACAAAATAAACACATTAAATATTTCCATTAAAAAGTTTGTGAAATGTGCTTATAAAAAGGGACCAAGGTAGTATTTCGGTTAAAAAGTTATCATTTCTCAATCGGGGCAAAATCAAAATATTTCATACCAAGAATTCATGCTGTGTAAAGTTTGTTTTCTAATGTTAAGTATAAAATTATATGATAGATGGGAAGATAAAGCAAAGATCATGAGCTTCAGCATATGATGAAATGAAGTAGGTGCTACCAAGAACTGATTGTAAAAGAATTGTACACATTCAAGTGAAACTTTTGTATGTTTACCAAACAAGCAGCACAAAATCCATATTATTTTTTTCAACGGCAACGGCAGATGTTAGCCATTAGTATTGTTAATATTTTTATCACTCCACTTCCTAACTCCATCAACTTAGCCACCAAGTCAACTTTATATCCCCTAGCACAAAATCCATATAGACACGCAAGTTTCAATAGTGCCCGGGAACTATAACTATTACAATGACCAACTATTATAAGAGACGACATACATTTTATTGAAAGGAAGCTGAGGATATAGCCTATATGTTCTAGAGTCATATTTTGCCAATTTAATTGGTTATATTCTGTTTGTCCATCAAATTGTTATTCACTTCTCAATAGCAAACAAGTTCACAATTGAAAGAAAATTCATGTTAACTTCTCACAAAATGTGTACTGTTCGATTATGTAACACCCAAACAGTATGGTCATAAAACAGTACTTCTCAACATCAGTAGATTGTAAAAGAACTTACAAAGTAAAGAGCCGAAAAGAATGCCACAGTTATGAGGATCAACGGTCCAAATGCCAAGAAGAATGTTCCTCCAAGTGTCAATAGAAGTTTAGCTCGAGGTACTAAGCCCTGAAATGGATAAATACATAAGTGATTTCTGATGACTCACTAAAAATACATAAGTTCAAATAGATGTTAGCATTAAAACCTCAATTACATAAACTACACTATCAGTTATGATTTGGCAGCACTTTATTTTATTACATTTCCATTAGCCTGAGAGACTCAAACAAAATTTGCAGTGCTGGCTTGCTGCAACTGCTACCTTCTCATTCTTTAAAATTTAGGATCAATACAAACCACGGAGAATGGAAAACAATACTGCAATCGATCATAAGAGGCACGGAAGCTGTATTTCTAAGACGGTGATTCAGAACAGAAAACTACTGTCTCAAGTCATGAAGAGTACTTATTTACTACGCAACAGATGAGGTACATACTTTATTTGGAAAGTATATCAAACACTTCAAATCATTCTCTAAGCCATGCTATTTATAAAGAGACAAGAAATACTGTTTATCAGAATTTTACTTATGAAATCATATCTATCTCTCTAATTATGACTTATTTCTTTGTTGGAAAACTGATTATATACAAACTTTGGTTTCAAAATTCTTTAAATCTCTAACTAGTTCCTTACTTATCAAATCATATTTATCTCAAAATTATTTTCAAACAATGTGGAACACATGAAAGGCCAATTTAAACAAAAGACTTGCAACAAAACCTTTGAAACCACTTCATTGATTTTTGATATATTATTGAAGGAAAGTCAACAAAGAATCAACCTCGAGACCTTCACTGTTCAGCGCCATAGACCGCTCCCTCTGATTGTCTAAACCTCTCTCAACATTAGTCGACACCATTTTTCTGTTTGGGAAACCTCTATTTTCTTCATTCACAAAAACTTCTTCATCAAGTCCATAGTTGGTTTGCTTGTAATCCTCAAGTAATGATGTAGGGGTCATACCTCTCCTCTTCAATTCCTTCATAAATAATGACTCTGGAGGCTCTTCTCCTAAAAATACAATAATAGTGGTATGAAGGCACCAAAAGGAAAAGTTAATCATTTGATGTTCAATTTGATCACTTACAATCTAAACTACTTCCCTAACATAGTTTCTGCAGTAACAAAAATTGATTTTGTTAAAGTGATTTTAGCTAAAAGTGAGTTGAATTTAAAGTAGTTTACGTAAAAAATACACATAAAAGTGAGTTGACCAATAAAATTGAGTCAAAAGCTACAAATTCTAGTTTCAAATTAAAATTGATTCTAGAGGAAAAATCAACTTTGACTTCATCCAAAAGTGAAACCAGACATGCACAATAACATAAACTTTTTCTTGGGAATCAACACATGAAAGGCCAAACTATAAAGACCAAGTGTTTGCTCTTGAGATGATACAGTCCAAATGATAAATGAATTCATCAAACACCATCTCAGGTGTATTTATGATTTTATATTCAAGTACCTATAAAGGCCAATACATAAAAAATAAAAAATAAAACACTTTAACAATTGTTTGCTAATTGCTATCTATCAATATACAAACAGGCTAGAAAATTTTATTGATATTATTAATTATTCATTAATGCTAGTTTCAACCCTCAAATTTCAGTTCGACCCAAATAGGTTACTTGAACTTCATTTAGCACATAAGTGAACCCGATAATTATTTGGTGTAAATGGAAGGGAAAAAAGGGTGAAACCAGCAAAAGTGATAATTATTTCAAATTAAGAATAATTCTTAAAAAAGAAAAACATTACGATTCTAAAGAAACAATTATTCTTCTAACTAGATGACACAAGTAGAAAAGAAGAAAAAAAAACTTGCCATTGTTTTGGTTCTTCTGGGTATCTTGAGAACTACAACAGACCCTATTAGGATTGAAGGACTTGGAAGTAGTGAAAGTTTGAAACTTTGCGATCCTTCTGTGGAAAAAGCAGTGTTGGGAATTATAATTTGTTGGAAAATTGGATTGGGAAAGGGAAAGTTGAGAAAGGGTGGGTCTCAAATACGCCATAACTAACACAACAAACTTGAAACGTAAGAGAGAGAGAGAGAGAGAGAGAGAAGCAAATGAAATAAATGGATTTGGTTTGGTAGCAGATAAATTTTGAAATGGCTTGTTTCTAGAGGAATGAAGCAAGTGGAGTTGTAGAACCTGGAGTAGCTGAAGAAGCGTACTTTAGTGTGAAATAACTAACGGTGACTAATGTGCGCCGATGTCGGTCCACGTTTGTGGCTGTAAAGAAGTAAGAAGACGTGGCTTTGTGGTTCCAGGTTCACAACATGTACAAATAATAATCATGATTTCCTTTTTATTTTATTTTTTATTATTAACAAATTGACATTTTTTGTGTTGATAGGAATACTAATAAATGATTTTCTTTGTTAGAGTTTATTTCTTTTGCCCGTATTGTGGGTGTACGTTTTTATATATAACTCATAATTAATTATATAAGTAATTTTAAAAATAATTATACTAAAAGTTAAGTATTAATAAAACGTCATTAAATTCTATTATATTATTCTGATTTTTTATTAAAATTTGGGACAGAATTGTCTATCTTGTTTTGGTAAAGTTTTCTGCCGATTCTATCAACTCACGGTTGCTTAAAAAAAGGCTCTATCAACGGTAACACTAAACATAAAACATGGATTTACATTTGTAAAACAAGGTTATTAAAAAACTTACGTATCTTTTGAGAAAAAATAATTCAATATCTTTTAACTACATACATTTATATTTGAATAGATTAATTTAATAATTGTTCTAGACTTGATTTTAATTTAAAAATAATTAAATTCCAACGTAAAATGTGTTTAAATTAAATATGTTTACAGATCTATATTTCTACGTCACAAGATATCAATAAACATCTTTGACATATAGTTAACTTTATATCATAATTATATAATCGTTATTTAACGGTAATCTACGATATATGTTGAACATTGTATAATTATTTAACAGATTTAAAATAAACCTCCTCAAATAATTTCCAATAAAATTTTGTTAATATCTAATAGAGGGTATATAACTTAGTTTCCTCTAAAAAAACCCTTTCAATCTCTCCAACTCCTACTGATTTGTTGAGTATTAAAATATTTGCAGGTATACTTTACCGAGAGCTACACCGACATACTCCTCCGTTACAATTTGACTCCGATTATAATCGAAAAAACTGACTTCGTAATTATGTAATATTAAGAAATGTTAACAAAATTAAAAATAGAAAATAATTTCTTTTTTCTTATCAGTTATTTGCATGCTAAGGTTATTATCACTTTGCAAAAGACTATCTAATTACTCCAGTAAAAAAAAAAAAAAAGACTGATTAATGGTTCCACCACATTAAAAACTTTACGACTAAAGACAAATGAAAAAACAAAATTCTTGTCAATTTGTCTTTAATAAATGTATAAGCTGAAAGACAATTATCATATCATCGATGCCTTACGCAACTCTTAACCCACCACCTTGAAATTGTAGGCTTAATTTACACCAAACACTTTTGTTCATGATCACACCTCAAAATCAATTGTTCTCGATTCTAGTTAATTACTGTCCAGTTCAGTCCATCTCAAAGTGTTTAGACATTATTTTTTTCCCCTAAATTAAGCCTTATTTATCTTTATTATAATATTACATCCAATCATTTTTATAAAAAATAGGTAAATCAACTTTAGCTAACTCAACTATCTATTATAAAATAAAATAGGTCGAATAGAACAGTATGAATATATCAAATTCTAGGTATCCATCGGGAAAGTGATATGGCCATATATAGTCATCATTATATAAATTGAGAATGAGAAGTCGTGTGGAAATATCCCATTTCTATACGGAAAAAACAAATTGAATAGGTTTGGCGTGCAACCTTAGGAGCTTGCTTTCGTAGTGTTTTGTTGTTTTACAAAACAAGCAACTCCATTTATCGCAATCAAACTTTCCATGTTAGATATAACTACCATTTTTTGTAATCATTTACTAGTGTGAAGTGTGAAACCTCCACTAACTTTGCTGATAATTAATCTCCATTGAAAAATATAATTAACCACCTTTAGTGAAGTCTCTCCAACCAGCCACGAACGCGAGACTTTACTCAAACGATTCGAGTCCAGTTCCATTCGTTGATATAACTACTATGTATTAGTATGTGCTAGTGTAAAATTGGCATTTCATGAATTCAGAAGCATATTTATAAAGGGGTACCTCAGTTCTAAAAATAATAATTCATTTTTAGGCTTTGTCGTATTATTGTATAAGGACCACAAACTAGGAATACAATATAACAATAATATCCAACTTCCAAGTCAAGAAAATACAAAGACACGTATCTTTCACTATATTTGCAGCCTTGCATTTCTAGATAATTGTCTTAACCTGAATTGATTGGAGAGCCATGGGAGTTGTACGTGTTGGAGCAACATCTGAGACCACTAGAACAACATCTCCTTTGTTGATCAATTCTTTGGATTTCATAAGTTGCACAGATTTTGAGATGTTGGATTCAGCATCATCTGATAAATCAACAAGAATTGGTACAACACCCCATTGCAAATTCAGAGCCATGCGAGTACTCTCATCGTTGGTGAATGCGAAGATAGGAGGATCTGGACGGTTGCGTGATAGTAACGATGCCATGTAACCATGCTTTGTGTATACAAAGATGGCATCCACGCCAAGTTTGTTAGCTGCAGAAACATAGACAGCCAGACACAAATGGGGTATATTTCATCAAGTTACTTACACAGATTCCAAAACGGCAAGGTTAATATAGGGTCTGTTTGGATTAACTTATTTAAGTATATTTATTAACATAAACACTTGTGAGATTATTTGAGAGAACTTATAGAAACAACTTATGACATATTCATAAGCTAATTTCAACTTATTTTCATACGGTATCCAAGATAGCTTATGAAAATAGTTTATAATTTATATGAAAACAGTTCCACTTTTATTGTATATTTTATATAAAAAAATAACTTATACATAAGTACTTATATGATGTGCTGAATTAAGAAGGTTATCCAAAGTTGCAAGAAAGAATGCGAAGTACCCATTTCAACAGCACAATTGCATATTTGCTCAGTGATGCAATCTGGCAATGATGCTCCAAGTTTATGGTGATTGAGAAGATTTTGTCTGTTTTCCTCTCTACTCCATGATTCCATTCTACTGCTAGTCATATCCAACACTGCCAAAGCTTTCTGTCCAAATGAACCAATAGCTGACTCACCAGATAACATCAAAGCATCCGCATATTGTCGAACTGCTTCAGAAACATCTGCTACCTTGTATTGCATAAAACCAAAGATTATTTTAATAGGTAAGTACTGAGTTCAACATTCCAACAGGGTGCGTGTTTGATTCTATTTTTGACAAAAATTGATTTGGTAAAATTGATTTAAGTTAAAAGAGCGTCGAATGTAAAGTGGTTTATATTTGAATACATTCACGTAAAATTAAATTGAACAATAAATCTTAGAGTAAAAATCACATTAGGAGTCAAAAGCGACAACTCCTAACAAAATTGATTTTACCTCAGCACGAGTTGGTGTTGGATACTCAATCATTGACTCGAGAAGCTGAGAAGCTACAATCACTGGCTTATTTTGTTGTCTGCAAATGCGAACAATATGCTCCTGGACTGTAGGAATTTGTTCAAGTGGTATTTCGACTCCAAGGTCACCGCGAGCTACCATGATCCCATCTGAAGCTTTCACTATTTCCTCCAGATTATTAAGCGATTCTAAGCTTTCTACCTTTGCCAATACTTTTATGGATCTGAAAAGATCATTTATCATTCTTGATTTGTGCTAAATTAACTTTGAATTAAAGCACTTGTACAAAAGAAAAAATGTAAACAAGTTGACACAATTAACTATTGAATAGATATGCTGTTAACATTGGTTTTCCTCAAACATCAACAACAGAGAGGAAGCTGACCAGTGACCACCAAAATTATCAAATTAAATGTAATGGCAGCGATGCTTGTAATGCATGGCAGATTCCTATGACATTATTTTTATCTAGAAACTACATCATCTTTTCAGAGGAATAAATAGGTTATACTAATGATGAAATGAATAAACGATTATTCGGTGAATCTATGCTTCCTTACTTGGTTGATTTGGAAGAGAGGTAGTTCTTTAAATCCTTAACAGAGTCAGCATGATTGACAAAGGATAAGGCAAAAAAATCAACACCCTCAGCTATACCAAAGTTAATGTCAGCCCAATCCTGTGGATAAGTTTATAAGATAAAACATATAAGGGAAAGATTTGAAATTCATAACACAATTCAAAGAGTTATACCCAAAAAAAATGTTCGCAAAGACATCATCAAAGTTTAAATAAAGGATGTGAAATGCTCAGTTTTGACTTTTGAAGAAGGTAGCTTCTCAGTGTGTTATACTGATTAATCTGCCCATCAAACTTGTATAAAAGTAACTATATTGACATTGTAAAAGCCTGGGAATCGTTTATTGTTTTCATTTCTTAAAACTTGTGTTAATATTACTTATTGATAAAAAGGGAGGAAAGTTTTGGAGGGAACAATTGTCTACATTTCTAAAAACAATGAAAATGTCAAAAAACCGTTTTCATTATTTTCAGAAATGCATCTTCATTAACTAGCATTACTTTAAGAACCTTTCATCAAGGTAAAATGGACATACATCTTATGAAAACAGGAAATGTTTTCACAAAGTAAACGGTTGTTTGTAAGATATACCTTTGTTGATAGAGTGGGGAACTTGTAATTCCTCCTTACAAGCTTTCCATCTCTCCAGAAACTAAATTTGGCTCCAGGTAAGAAAAGACCAGCATCTATGCACTTACAGTGCAAATCATTTCCAGTTTTTTCAATGACTACAAAGCATGCCATTCCACCATCAATAACAAGTTCGTCGCCCACTTCAATACCTGACACCCATTAACCAACTTCAGTATTCACCTCAATGCATAATAATAACATAAGAAGCAGTCAAAAGTGAAAATTCATTGGAACAGAAAAGGAAGGGTTAAAAAAAATATCACTACCTTCAGAAAAGCCTTTATAGTTTGCTTGAACGGTGAATGGACGCGAACCCTCAAAATGTTCAGTAGTAAACAGCCAAGTTGAATCTTCCTAAGATTGAAACAAAAATTGCATGGTTCCAAATTCAAATACAAGCAAGCCTATCACAAACTAATATAGGGGCACAGTGCACACAGAACAAATGGCAAAAGTAGATCCTAAATTATGAAGCACTGACATGACATAGATACAGACACGGCACCAACCACATAAACACCAATAAAAATGAAAGTAACTGAATGTAACCAGATGCGTTGGTGCCACGGCACGTGTTAGACACTTGACACATATTCAATATAAAGTGTCAGTGCTACATAGTTGCTAAGTATAGGCTATGTTTGGTTCCACGTTTAGAGCCATCAAAATTGATTGTGGAGGTATAAAAATGATTTTGACATGTTTGGTTATGCTGGAGTATAATTAATTTTGCCTACAAAATTGATTTTAACTTGAGGCTAAGAATTGTAACTGCTGAGTCTAAACGCGATTTTTACGCTGAAATTTATATTGTTCAACTCACTTTTACATAAATTTATCCAAACATAAACCACCAGTCATTTTAAGTTAAATCAATTTTCGTTGCTGCAGAACCAAACATGCATTATGTAAGGTTGCTTACCTCTACTTTAACCGAAGAAGGTGCTCCATGATCAACAACATGAACCTGACTACCCTCAGTATCAATCATAACAGAAACAGAAAAACCCTTTTCCTCATTCATCTTCTTAATCTTCCTAATAACATCACGATGCCATTCTCTACTACCATGACACATATTAAGCCTTGCAACATTCATTCCACCCATTGCCAACTTCTCTAAATCCTCCAATGAACTACAAGCAGGACCAACAGTGCACACAAGCTTTGTCTTCCTCAACCCTTTAAAACCCTTCACCATTAACTCTCCTTCTGAAACCAAATCCAAACCTAAAGTTCCCTCCAATGCAACATTGCTTCCTTTTTTCACACCCAATTCCATTGTTGCTCGAACCTTAGCAACCCCATTTTTTATCTTCCATTTATCTTCTACCTTGCAACAAAATCCAAAATTAAAAGCCCTGTTTTTCAAATCTAATGAAGGGTTTCCAAATATACAAGATTGTCTCACAAAGCTTAGATCGCTTGTTGAAGCGGACATTGACTTGAAAATCATTGCCATGAGGTTCTTGGTGGGAAGAATACAGTTATGACTAACTGAGTAATGTGAGATCCAAGTTGTGAACTTTAGTGGAATGTCGATGATGGGATTTGAAGGGTTTTGTTGTAAACTCCGTCAATGTTTGGATTGTGGTCGCAGAACAAACCAGGGAAATAAATGCAGAGACAGCTTCAAATAAACATGAGATGATTTTGTTTTTTAAAGTTGTCCTTTATATTATTTTGTAGATTTTAAATATGTCGATTTTGATTCTCTAAAAGCATATTATTGTGTTGTATGTCCACATTTTCCATAAACATTAAAAAACTTAAATAATTACTTAAAAATTGGGATGTGTTAGAATCTAGAGGTAACTCTTGTTTGAAGAGATTTAATAATTACAAAAATTCATTAAAAGAAAATAACTGCACTCAACTCAATATCTTTCTAAATATAAGTATATATGTTTTAAAAATTTAATTATTTGAAATATTTTTTAATATTTTTAAACTCTAATTTAATTGTTAAATATTGATATTATTATATTAAATATGTATGTTAGTTATGATAAAATTTATTATTTTTTATAAGATTAAAATCTATATATATAAGGCATATTAAGTGAGAACT